>JBAMIG010000007.1:4012273-4032519 GCA_037177335.1 Kiunga ballochi | reverse complement strand
ACACCTCTCCAGGGGCGTCTCCAGCCTGTGAGGACAAACTGGGCTCAGCCTGGATCCCTTATAAAATCCATCTAATCTTTTCTGCCCTCTTCTGTCTCATCTGAGATATCTATTAGGTTATCCAAACCTTGCTAGTTTTGAAATAATTTTAGATTTACCAAACATTTGAAACATTTGTCTTTTGATAGAAGTTAGATAAAGAAATATAAGCTGTAATTGTGCTGCTTTCTTTAATATAGAATGAATCCTATAGAAGCATCTGGAATCACTAAACATCTCTGTAGTACAGACTTGTAGTTTTGGTTTATGAAACTTTATGGAGGTGAGGGATGATGCTTAAACAGCAAGAATTTATTTGTTGATGGGAATGTTGGGTGTGGACTGGGAGGTGGAGCTGAGGTAGCGCGGAGTGGTGGAGTCTTGTCTGTAGCTGGTGGTACAAAACACGAGCAGAAGGAAAAAGACAAACAGGTTAGCTACAAGTTGTAACCGATATGGCTTTAACATAGCAAACTTTAGCTGGTCAAACAGAGGAACTGACGCTGAATACATTTGTCTTATAGCTGATGATAATCACTGCATCCAAACCGGAGATCTGTGAGGAATAGCAGAAAGACCCGGCAGGTCCCAAAACCGACACGGAAAGGAATAACACCAGTCGAGTTAATTTGTTTTAAAAAACACCTCAGCGTGTATTTATTTCTACATTTATATTTATTCACATAACCACCAGTTATTATAAATATTAGTCTCCATCTAGTGCAAGAATACTTTTCAGTGTTTTTATCTTTAATAGTTCCTAGTGGCTGTTTTGATGAAGTACTGACTGATTTAATGACACCTGGTTAAATAATGATCTACTCTGCAGGTAATATGGAACTGATCCCAGTGACATCAAACGACAAGTTGAATGCATGAGGTTATTTATTGTAAATTTATCTCATTTTATTACTTATTAATAGTTCTGTAACTCTATTAAAGTTTTTAATTGCAACTAATCACATGATTTTATTAATAAACTTACAATTTAACAGCATTAACTTTTGTAGAAACAAAACAGTTTTTGTGTTTCTGATACTCTAATAATACATGGACAATAATAATTCCCTTTAGTAAATATTCATTTTTTATTTTTTTATTTTGATTAGAACATTCAAAAATATTTATCAACACTGTCCAGAGTGCCTCTCCTCTATCTTAATGCCAAAGCACATGAGATAATCCATAATAATCAGTTGTTATTCTGAGGTAACTGGGATTACTTGTTCCCAGTCAGCGTGACTGTGTTTGTCTGCACAAGGACTCCTCTACTTTAGCTTTTTCATCTTCTTACAAGTTAGTTTGAAACGGTCTGTGTTTTTTATCTTTGCTGGTTATGAAGCTGAGATATCCCATCAGCACTGCATGTCAGACATAGGAAGCAGTGGGAAACGGCGCGTCTCCGGTGGAAGAAGAAATTCCTACCTGAAATTTGAATTATATGTTGTGTAATGGGCACGATGGCGCAGTTGTTTAGAACAGTGGCCTCACAACAAGAAGGTTGCCGGTTCGATCCTTGGTGTGGGCAGGACTCCAGCCAGGAACCTTTCTGTGTGGAGTTTGCATGTTCTCCCCGTGATAGTGTGGGTTCTCTCCGGGTACTCCGGCTTCCTCCCTATCCCCAAGGTGCAAAGACATGCTGATTGGTGATTCTAAATTGCCTGCTCAGATGCTGGACAAGACACGCTAAAAAAAATTTAAAAAAAATAAATTGCCCATAGGTATGAGTGTGAGTGTGCATGGTTGTTCGACTCTGTGTGTTAGCCCTGTGATGGACCGGCGTCCCGTCCAGGGTGTACCCCGCCTCTCGCTCGTTGGCTGCTCGGATAGGCTCTGGCCCCCCCGTGACCCCGTTAGGGACAAAGCGGTAGATAATGGATGGATGTTGTGTAATGTTTGTATAGGAGTTCAAATGCTATTCAGCCCTGTAGGAACCATCTCGAGACTCAAACTTAGCTATTCATTCTCTCCATCCTGCTGCCTCGTCAGCCTTCTGTAGCAGCCTGCTAGCATTGCTCTGGTTGAGAGTGAGCATGCTGACAGCAGTGGATAAGAAACAACTGGATGGAGTAGCTGGAGAGCGGGCAGTTTTGTTGAACAGCATCTATACACAGTGATTTAGCTATATTGGTTTTGGTTACTGGGACCAGGTTCAAAACATTTGGAAAAACAGCAGCTAACGCTGCTTTCCATTTCCAGCACAGCTGGTTTTCTTCAGCTTGTGACTCAGCACTAATCTTGAAACAAACATGTTTATACTGTTATTATTGTTATTCCTGACAATGAGACACAGTTAATGAAACACCATATCAAAGATTTTGTAGATATAAATGTATGTCTACAAATTGTTTAAAGTCTGTTATAAACTAGGTTTTGCTTTTCTGCCCCCAAAAAAAACAAAGAACAAAAAAACATTTGAGAAATAAAAAAATCATGTATTTATAGAATTATCTTTCAGTGCTTTCATGTGGACCTAAAACTACGCTTTAGCTCAATCATGCAATGTTGGTACTAAAACATAGTCAACCCCCCAAAAAACGTTGGTTCTCCATTCATCGCTTAAGTCATTACATTCAAAAAAATGCAAATAGCTATAATAATGTCCTGCAGTGGGTGGATTCTCCACGCAATAAGATATTTTTCCTGTCTGCATAGGAAGGAACATGTCAGATGTAATATAGATGACAATGTGTGGCCAGACAGACAGATGGGAACGTCTTCAACAGACAGGTTTAACAAGCAAAACTTGAATCATTTATGGATTTTTTTCTCACTGTAAGTTTTTTTTCCTCTATGATCAGTTGGACAATGCAAGCTTAAAACTACGCTTCTCATATTCCCTGTTAGATAAGTGCAGTTCTGAATGTGTGATTGTCAGCTTTTGTTCAAAGTTTAAGATTTGAAGATTGAAGCATTTCCTTCCTATTAGTGCTGATTCAGCATCCGATGAGGACCACTGATGACCGGATATTATGTTAAAAAAAGATGGGAGGATTAAATTCCAGTTCCATTTTCAGTTTTGCATGTATTTCCATCCATCTTTCAACAAACTATAAAGCTCTGCTGCTTGCTGAGTGTGATGAAAATAGAAGATAAAATTGCTCACTTGCCGTCAGCTTCCTTAACAAGATGCTCCAGTATGGTTTGACACTGCTGAAGCCTCTGGACCAATAAGAACTAGAGGCAGAAACTAAGAAAGCTAGACAATGAGAGGAAGAATAGGCAATGGGGGGTTTAGACAAGTGTTATGCTTATGCCAGCAGGTTAAAAATGATTATCTAGCTGTCTGGGTGTGATGGTGGGTATGGAGGTCTGACAGCAGCCAGCGGCTTCTCTCATTAATACGGAGGAATAACGGTGTGTGAGAGTCTTATGTATAACTTCACTGTTGTCATCTATATACTGACATGCCCTTTACCATTTTACTGCAGGCAGAGCAGCAAGCTCTGAACTTCTGTTGTATTTTAATATTTTATCACATTTTGTTGTGCATCAGGCAGTATCCTTTTCCTTTTTTTAACCCAACATTGTCACAGAGCAAATAATGCATTGTGTGCTGTGGATGACATCTCATTCCAAGTCCCAAAATGTATTAAAATAATCTTATTTTTAGATGAAGCTCACTTTAATTAATGTCTAATCATCTCAAAATGAGGGAAGGTTGTTATTAATGGAAAAGGGAAATGAATTAATATTGCATGAATAATCTCAGACAACTGTGATAGCAGTGACCAAAGCTTTTATTCACTTCTCTTGCAGACATACAGACTTGTCATTTCCTACACCCCAAAATAATATAGCAGTCTCATATAGGTTTTCGGAACTAGCTTGGAATAAAATATTGATTTTCATGTGTGTAAGCGCGTGTGTTTTTAAAAAGCCCAAACTACATACACACGCAGCTTCTTGTCTTCCAGATCTGTTTGTCTAGGATGGGAGTCGTTCCACTGATAGGATTTGAGAGCTCGTCAAATTTTTCAAATACTTTTCTTTTTATTTAAACTATCTCCTCAATAAAGAAAACCTGGACCATTGTTTATTAAAGAATGGAGACAATTCATAGCCACTGCAGCTTTCAAAGCAATGCTAGATGAGGGTTTTAAGGTAGTTAGTATAGCACATTTTAGAAGATCTTAGGATATCATCACTTCCTGTCTCAGTCTCTCTTTCTCTGAATATATATATATATATATATATATATATATATATATATACACACATACATATACACATACATTCA
Organism: Kiunga ballochi; assembly: GCA_037177335.1. NCBI lineage: Eukaryota > Metazoa > Chordata > Actinopteri > Atheriniformes > Pseudomugilidae > Kiunga > Kiunga ballochi. The sequence continues at coordinate 4,028,240 of JBAMIG010000007.1, read as the reverse complement.
TTGTGTTTGAACAGAACAGATGGCAACACTTAAGCATTCTCATTCATTCATTATTCATTTTTCATTCATTAATCATTTAATCATTAACTTCTTTGTTCATACTTCCTATATTTCTAGTCCAATGCAGGGTCCCAGGGAAGGTGGAGTCTACCTGAGTAATTTGGAGGTGAGATGCAGAGTACATCCTTGAAAGATTGTCAGTGTCATGATTTGGACACTTTGGTTGTGTCTCAATCAGTGCATTTGGACTACTTCGTGCACTATTTTTGACTAAACATAGTGCGCGAAAGGGGTTTGGTGTGCTGATTGAGACAGACACAGCCTCTATGTTCCTGCTTTGATTTCGGTTCATTGGTTTCACCTGTGTTGATATTGATTTCTTTCACCTGCATCCTGTTTAGTTCAGTTGCATTTAAGTACATGGTTTTTCAGTTCTGTTTGTGGGTTCAATAGTCTTCCTTAGTTTGTGTTAGTATTCATTAGTCTTCATTACATGTTCAGCTTAGTGTTCTGCATTATGTTCCGGAAATTAACCTTGTATGTAATAAACCTGCCTCTGCCTCCTCAACCTGCATTTGGGTCCAGACCTCGCCTCTGTGCACCCCAACCTTGATAGTCAGTCTATCCCAGGGTCAAAGAGACAAAAACTAACACTTGCTCCTGAGGAAATATTTGTAACCTATATACTGTATATTAAATATTAACCTTGCATGCATGTTTGCACGCGCATGTAAGCATGTTTTTAAACAAATTAAAATAAGTTAAAATAGAATGATATGAAAACAACAATAAATAGAAATTAATACATACTGAAGTGACAAAGTCAACAGGAAAACTACTGCATCATTGTATCATCCTCAAACTTGAAAATAGATCCAAACTATTAAAGATTCAGAAGTTTTATGGCCTGGGGAATGACGCTGTTGCTGAGCCTGGCTTTTTCAGACCTCAGGCTGCAGAACCTTCTGCCAGAGGCCACCAGAGAAAAGTATTCTTGATGTAGATGTGTGCAGTCCTCAATGATGTTTTTCACTCACAACAGACGGTGCTTGAAACGCATGTCCTTGTTGGAAGAGAGAGATGTCTCTATCTTCATCCTTGCCATCCTCACCACTTACTGGATACCTTTCCAGTCTGCATCTGAACAGTTGCTACACAACAGAGCAATGTCACCGGTCGGTATACTCTCTATGGTGCTCTGGTAGAGAGTGTTTATCTTATTGAATCCTTCTTATCCTTGTCAACATAGGAAAGGATTGTTTCTCCCACACCACTAAGCTGGATGCAGCATCTCCTCTTGGTAGTTCCAGTTATTATTGTTCTGAATCAGGCCCATTACTGTAGTATCATCTGCATACATTTTAATGTGGTTTGGAGAGGATCTGGCATTGCAGCCCTGACGAGAGCCAATACTTAGTGTGATAACTAAGGAGATCTTCTGCCCCACTAGCTCAGACTGGATCTTGTCAGAGCTGTGGAATGCCCCCCTCTATAGGGTTAAAGTCAGCTAGGCTGGTTGAGGACTATTTTTGGCACGGGTATTATAGCGAGCTGCTTGAGACATAATAGTACAGTGGCATGGTTCAGGAAGGTGTTTAAGTGTCTGTCAGAATCAAGTCAAGATGGTCTACACACTCCATGAGTAGTTTTCCATGAATGTCACATCGCCCTGTTGCCCTATTGAAGTAATTTTTTTCAGGGGTCTGCAGAATTCTGCTTTTTCAAGTTGCAGTACCTGCTCATCCTGCTGTGGTCGGCATTTTGCTAAGATTGGTGTGCAGCGCCTTAAACCTTCAAAAAAAAAAAAAAAGAGGTCATTTGGGAAGTCAGTGTCATCTTTGCAGGGAGCACTAGTACTTTGTGATTACGTGGATTCCATGCCACATATTATTGTTTAGGTCGTTGAAAAACTAGTGGATTTTTTTTATTATCTTAGGATGGGCTTTGCTTTCATTTTCCCACAGTTGAATTTTGCTCTAATTGATCTTAGAGCAGGCTCAAGCTCCCCCGTGATTTAACAACTAAGCGGTAGAAAATGGATGGATGGATGATCTTAGAGCCTCTGGATCCAAAAATTTAAAGGAAAAGTTTAAGCTTTTAGGTTAGATCTACTTCTTCAATCATTTAGGGTTCTTTGTTGGCCCTGGAAATGATGTTTCTGATGACCTTGATGTCTTCCATGCATTTCTGTATGTATCTTGACACATACTCGGCATATTCATCCCATTCATTCATATTTTATAGTGTTGTGGTTGTTTGCTGGAGCTACTCTGTACAAGTCCTAATCAGTACGCTCAAAACACTCTCATGGTAATTCCATTCTGCCATCTGACCATGTCTCACCCATTTCACAGAGTGGCCCTGTCCAAGGCTTATATGATGTCATAGCATGATTAAAATGTTATTGAAGAGCAATAGTGGAGGTAGATTACTGTTTTAAATGCCTTTCCAATGTTAGCATAAACTAGGTCTAATGTATTGGAAAGTCCACATTTTGATGGAAAGAGGGGCGGACAGTTTTTATATTGGTTTTATTAAAGTACCTGGCAACTAAAAGCCCCATTCATAAGAGCTTTTTAAGTCACTGATGGAACGATTGAGAAAACTGTGGAGCCTCTTAGGTGTTAGAGTTGGGTGGAATTTATACAGTTGTGATGAAAATTGTAAAATGTCTACCATATACAGTCAGAAACTCTGCCAGGAGATCAAATGTTTTAGAAGCATTTGTCTATCTACTATTTAAGAAAGTAAACAAATGTCCACACTAGGATTTTCCTGTGTAGCCCTGGAGAACTCAAGAACCTTTTTTCTTTAGAAAATTATTACCTATATAATTTTTGACTCCTATAAGTTCACTCAACACCAGAATATCAACTTTTAAAATTTGAACGCTCATGATTCGTCCCTTTGAACTATCTGAAAAGAATCCAAAAAATGGTCTCAAAGTCAATCCTGTTCTGTCTTTTTCACTGGTGTTTATGCTGTCTACAAAGAGCATGGGAAAGAGTAGCAGATTGACTCAGTTGCTACTCATTATGTCTACTTTCCAAGTACTGTCATAATCCAGACATTTAAACTAATGCAATCCTGAGGTATATTCCCTAGAACTCGTTCTCTTTCTGTGACTGAAGTGTCTAAACATTTCTCATGCTTTTGAACACTGTATTGATTGGTATCCTCAAAAATATTTTCCAACATATCATTGGAAAAAAGCGCTAAAAGTAAAACAGTGGCATATTTTTCATGGCATTCTGGTACAAGTCAACCCGTTCACCTTAAGAGTCTATCTTTCTCCACCTGTAAGTTTTTGAGGTATGTTTTGCCTTCATCTGTGGGCTAGCAGTCTGAACAAACACCACATCTTCATCACTGGATGAGTCATTGTTTCTGGGAAAAGATTCACCAGCACTTTCAAGTTGTTGAAACAGTTCAACAGAATCAATATAGCTGTCCAATTCAGGGCAAAATTCACTATCATCAGCCTATAGTTGCTCCAATACTTCAGCAACAGTGAATTTTCTTACATGTTTTCTGTAATGAAAAGAGAGCAGTCATACTCCCTGAAAAGATAAGTCTCTGGCTCTGAACAATAAAGGTAACATAGTAAAATATATTATACAGTTAAATTTATTTAAAGCTTTTTCTCAAATACAGGACTAACACTAGTCTCCATCTACAGTCACTGAAAGATCTCAAGAGTAATTTTTGACCCAACAATTTTTGAACAATAAACTCAGAAGGTCATTTTTGGCCCATTGTTTTTTAAGCTAGCTTAGGGTACCCAATTTATCCAAAAAGAACATAAAACATATTTCTCGGCATTATTCAAGATAAAATTAAAAAGATTAATCCCTTATGGCCGGATGTCACATATTTGATACATATTGTTTCTGAGACATGTTGCATCACTTTATGGCAGAAACTTCACTCATAATGTTGTTGTTTACCACATGATACTGGTCTCCTGGACACTGGTGACCACCAGACAGCAGGAGATTACACTGTAATCATTTTTACTTGTTCCATGGTAATAAATAGTAAACATATGGAAACAAATAAATAGCCTAGTCTTTTCAGATTTAGTTAAAGAGCCAAATAAAGTTCTTAGATTTCAAAAAGGAGATGTCTCTGCCCAGTTACTCTCAATTCAGGCATTAAGGGGTTAACAAAAAATAGCTTTTTTTTACCAACCTTTCTGGTTTGCTGAAAACACTATTTTGTTTGGGCAAGTGTACAGCTCAACAAAACAGCATGTAGTCGGGCATTTTGTCATCAACACACAGGCTACTGTCAATATTCAACCACGAGTGGTGGCTTTGTACAAGGGTCAGAAGTGACACTCTGGGATTTTGGAGTCTAATGTGAATGGTTTTTTATTTGTTCATTTTGTGGAGCAGCAAACAACAGCGGTCAAATTTGACCCCCAGCGTTCTCCAGGGCATGAAATGCTGGAATCTTCAAGCTGATAACAGCAGTAGTAATGGAGGTGCACGACCGCATCTGTATCTGAAATAAAGCGCAGAGCGCTCTCACTTCCTGTTTTGTTTTAAAATCCAGCTATAGGTCAGCTTATTCTCCAAGGAGGTGACATTTTTCAGCATGAGGGATGTCCCCCACTTGTCTTCCTTGACAGATCCACTTCTGACTTCAGCCACACAACCTCCATCCTTTCCAGAAGTAACAAGTGCTGGTAAACTGACCTGGTGCTTCGTAGCTTGCTCAGTTTGCAGTTCTATACATGCCCCACAGTATTCCTCACTACAGCACCTGAATTGGTGGCTACATTCAATTCAAGTAGAGACTCATACAAGCTAACAGCTAAAATATTGCATTTTTTGTTGCAAAAAGGGGTAGGATCAACATTAAAATCTGCTTTGCTATCAAAAGACATTGCCACCATAGTCACTCAATGCTTCTATCCCCACATAAAGAGATTAAAGAGAAGAATGCATAGACTAATTTGCACACTCTTTAAAGAGGCCCCCTGAAACTATCTAGAACATAACTGCAGGTGTAAGATACCAGCTGTAAAACAAACAGAAACTGTATAGAAATGCCTTTGCATATAAATTGGAGACCCCAGGGCCAAAATAAGAATCACTTCCCGAGGAGGTGGAGAATAACAGAGCTAGGATCCGGTGGGACTTCCAGACAATACTGTGTTTATCAATAAGCAGAAGAGGGAAGCTGCTGACAGCCAAATGATGGAATCATCAGGAAAAAGAAAAACAAAAAGTTGGAGAAAACCTGGAAGTGGAGGACAGCAGCAGTGCCTGTGGTTATCTGAATAGTTCAGTAATGATCTCACACTGTTAACACAACAGATACCTGGGAAAAAAGCGCAATCCTGAGATCAGTCTTATGCCCCAGACTTCCTGTAGAGGAACCTGAAAGCCAAAATATTAATAATGAGCTGAAAAAATCTAAATTATTCTAGCTTTTCTGTCATTAATAAACTACTATCATAAAAAGTGATAATCAAAAATGAATGCCTTTTTATATCATAAATTTAAACACACAATATTACAAATGCAAAAACTGCTCTAATGATGAAACACTAATGAGAGTGAGCATCCACTGATGGTGAAATGGGACTGATGCAAAAAAAGAAAAAAGAAAGTTCTTTACCTTTCAGACACTTTATCAGCTTAATTAGTTTCACTAAGAATTCATCAAGTAATTTGACTTGGTTTCAATTAAGACCTTGGCTTCTAAATGTTCCCTTTTCCAATTTTCCTCTGAATCCATCTGAAAGATAAGAATCCATTTTTAAAAGCATGTGTTTCTGTGTTCAGATAGGTGATGGATTCTGCTATTTGCTAGGCACACATTACTCTCAGCTTTAAATAAATAACTAATCCTCCAACTATAAAGGTCTGAGTAACCTTTCTAACACAATTTCACAAAAGACTGCTCTGTTTGTTCTGCTTGCAAAAAAAATAAATAAATAACAAAAATAAAGCTAATTACAAAAACTCACCCAAACATCTTGACCTTTCCCTTTGGGTAATTACAGCATCTCATTTCTCTTCTTTATGTTATTTTTCACCGATGCATTCATCTTACTGGCAGCTTCATGCTTAGAAACTCTGCATCTCCATCAGCTGGAGAGTGAGAATAAAAATCATGCTCAATCAGAAAAAAGACTTGAAGCATATTGTTTTCACTGTGTATTTACTGAATAAAGGTGATGTTAGCTTGATTATGGACGACAGTGAATATGACATATACTGCATACAGCATGACACTATACTGCAGAGCATATGTACTCTAGCTGGCATTAATGCCTCAAAGTTACACCCCCGTCATTTATATAGCCTTCTTATTTATCACTATCACAAAACACCTCAGTTACTATGAGAACCAGAAAAAATAGGGAAATAAGTAACAGAAGTCAAAGTAAGACTCAACCATAATTTGGCTGGGAGATCTCAGTACTGAGGCATTACAAAGAAAACGCATGGTGAGGTATTTACGGTTTATTCTGAGGCTCTGTCCAGATCTACACAGACACTATGACAAATATATATTCTTTATGCATTCACACAGATCGTTGGGAATCTAAACATACACTTTTAGATGTTGTTGTTTTGAGGTTTTTTTTACATGCAAATATGTGAAAGCAATGTAACCAGGACAATATCAAACTGCAGGCTGATGTTGTAACTGCAGTTTATCTACCTGGAGCAGCACAGTGGTGTGGGGCAGCACTTTGAATTGTCCTGTACATAAAAGGTGCTATACAAATAAACTCGCCTTGCCTTGCCTTGCCTTACTCTGGAATCTGAAAATACTCCAAAGAGCAGAATGTAGGTTTAATATCGAAAAGCGTAGAAAAGGGGACAGGCAATGGTCATACACAGTGAAGCAGAAAACAGTTAAATCATCCAAAAGATGCAGGCAAGAAGCCAAGGTTGTTCAGCGCAAGAGATGATACACACGCAAACATAGGGCAAGATAGTCTGACGTGGGCAAAGCGAGACGAGGATAATCTGAGGACGTGGCTTGGTCGATGACAGGACGTCTGAAGCATGGAACAATGTTGGATCTCAACGAGACAATAGCAATTGACCATCTGGAAAGGAAACAGCGGCTGCAGAGGATTTAGGTAAAACAAGGAACAGAGGAAGCCATCAGGGAAGTTCAGGTCGAACAAATTAACTTGATGAGGAGTAGAGGCCTGGCTGAATCATGAAAGTTATATGACAACCCGGCAGCAACTGTGTGATGCTATCACAGGGATGGGCAATTGTGGTCCTCGAGGGGCGCAGACTTGGAAGTGCTAGGAATTTCTTTGCTGCAACAATCCTAACTCAAATCAATGGGTAATTAGCAGACCTGTGCAGAGTTTGATGTTAAGCTCTGCACAAGTCTACTACTAATTAAGTCTGAGGAGTGTCAAGTGTGTAGGGGAAAGTTCTAATACTTTCAGGACTGCAACCCTCGAGGACCAGAGTTGCCCATCTCTGTGCAATCATGTCAACATGGAACAAAACCTCTGGGGAATGTTTCCAGCACCTTGACAGGAAGTATTAAATGTATTAAACTCAAGTGGCAGCTGGATCTAAAATGCTAAAACGTAGTCCATGACTGGGATTTTCTACTGAGAAATCTAACGTATATATTTTTTTCTATTTTAATCCATTTTTTTTCTGTCCCAGAACTCAACTTGATTTTTCAACCCTGTATATTGTTGCAGTTCTTTAATTTTTTTCTCTTTAAATCAACCTTTTCCTCATTTTTCTTTTTTTATTGTAGGTATCTTCTATTATGGTCTCTACCATTCTTTTTCTTCCTCACATATTTGTTAACATTCACTCAATATTTTCACCGTGTCTTCACTTCTTTTCCATGATTCAAGAAGAAACTAGGTTTGTGCGTGTGCGTGTGTGTGTATGTGTGTGTGTGTGTCTGTGTGTGCACAGCCATTAGATCGCACTCCATGTTCTATTATCACCATCATCACCTCAGTATGTAGGCATCCATTAGGGAAACTCATATGCAACAATATGCAGATTCATCCATTTGCACGGATCATAAACTCCTGCAGCCTCTGCTACATCATCATCACCACCATCACCATTAGCCCCATCAGCTGCCGCTAGTAGCGGTGAGCCCAACATCGCAGGAAGTAAATTTGTGCCCGATTCAGTTTGAGATGCTTTCATCAGTTTTCACCCGCCGTGCGAGAGTCAGTGAGGGCAACGTGTGAACATCTGGGAGGAATAACTGTGAGATCATGATCCATAAGAAACAAACACTGTGGGGTAGTTTGAAAAAGAAAAGGAAGATTTCCATGTTTTCTTAATTCTCAGAGATTCAAACTGTCTTCACAAATACATCTGATTGGCTCCAGACATGTGAAACCTTGAACATAATAAAGCAGGTATTGGAAATAAACTGATGAGTATTTCCAGATGTGGGTGAGCATTCATGCTTATTTGGTTATGTTGTCTTTGTGTGGCACTGGTGATGTGCTGACTCTGCAGTTTAATTATAGTTATGCGATACCCATCTATTTTTGTGATACATATTGTATTTTATATAATTTAGCTTTTTTATCTAAATAAACTACATGAATGACCACAGCCTGCATAAATGACCACAGCCTGCATAAATGACCACCATCTTACATCAGGATTGTAAAAATTTTTAACAGAATATAAAAATCGATAACATTTTAACTGATTACCTTACGTTTTAAGTTAATGTCTTTTTTTAAAAGAAGTTTGTTACTCCTCTTACTATTGAAGTGATTATCTAGATGTTTATTATAAACTTAAAGCAGACACAAAATGTAAAAAAAAAAAAAACCTTTTGCATATCCCTCCCATTTTCATCCAAGGCTGTGACACATTACTTTTCTTTGCATGCAATGTGGGTGATGTTGTGGTTAGCACTGTGGCGCCATAGTAAGAAGGTTGCTTAATGCATGTTCTCTCTGGGTACTCCAGCTTCTCCCACTTTCTAAATTTACCCCATGGGTCAGTGGCAATTTTTTTGTATGTGTTGGCCCTGCAAGGGACTGGTGATCTGTTCAAGATTAAACCTGCCTCTCCCCTGGTAACTGTGAGAAGCCAGTGTCACTATAAATTGAACTATAAGTGGTATGGAATGTGAAAGAATGTACATAATGTAATGTGGGGTTAGTAAGTACAAAGTGTGGTTTCTTGTATTAGGAACTCTGTGAATCTGATCTACAAGCCGCAAATGGATGTTTTCAGTTGTCATGTAAATAAATAATGTGATATTGAGCGCCATTTGATGTTTTAGATATCTTTACAGGCAGGATATTTGAAGTAAAATATATTCATTTGCCTAAAATAAACACATTATAGACATCTGAAGTCATGTTGCTGCATGAATTTCAGACATCTTCTGCAAAATGTAGAACAGCCTTGACTTTTGTCTACAAAACCAGAATAACTTCTAAGAATAACAATTATGTTGCAAACTGGGAAAAACATGAAGTGAAAGGGCACTGTATTAATGTAATTGTTTATTCTTTATATAGTGTTAAAGTTGATAATCTACAATTAGACAGAAAACAAGACAGAGAAACTGTAAACATCTCATAGACCCTTTCAACTCTAACTATGGGAGTTTTGGTTTTTGAAAATTTTGTGGGAGGAAAAAATTATCAAGAAAACTGTTGCTTGCTAAGTGTAAAGCAAAGGTCAAATGTCAATATTCATCAATCAAACAAAGGTTTTAGCACAAATGCTAATTCTTATGGTTGTTAGGAGTTGAATTGTTTCAGAAGATTCATAAATGTAGACATATATATATATATATATATATGTCTTCAGTTAAAATAAATAAATGTTGAGCTTTTTCTTTGTAAAGTAGTCGACAGGTTTATCAGTGCTGCCAGCCTTGAGCTAGCATAACAAAAGTAGCCACATTCCTCAAATCTTTTCTGTTTCAGCACAGTTGAGTTTATCACAGGAAAAATGCAGTTAATTATTGTGGTTGGTGTGTTAAAATCTCACTATTTATTTTGTATAATTTACCTTGGCAGCAGGCAGTTATTGGATTTTTAACCAGACCGTGATTTTGGTTAGAATATTTGGATGTTGAGTGATTCAGCTAACATAGGCACAGCTGGGGGCTACATGTTGATTTCAAGTGGCTTCCTGTTTCTCTGCTAGCTGGGGCTGTACTATTTATTGCAACCATCACTGTTAAGTGTAACTGTGAGCAACACCAGTGAGAAACAACACTTAGAAATCATATAACAGCAGGGAGCGGTGCAGCAGTAGCCATTTAATGATGGACGGGGAAATAATACAACCGGAAGACAACGCAACAGATGAGACGCGGACCTAGTTACCATAACAACCCCAAACAATACTGGCGTCACCCCTTTTTTCTGTCAAAACCAAGCCCCCACTCCATCCAACAGTCTCCTAAGGCAACAGGTACCAATAAGCATAACATAACACTGAATATAAAACAGTGGGCCCTTAGAGTGAACAAGCAACACTGTATTTATACAACAAAGTCCTCCAGGTACCCAGAGGGACGTCACTGGCGTACTGAGCACCAAAGCCCCCCACCAGGGTTACAGACAGCCGTCTCCACTATATAGGTGCAGCCCCTAAGCCCACCACCTTCTGCAGGACTGGAGCCAAGTATAGGTAGGGGTTCTGGGCCACATGCGTCATCAGGTAGGCATGGAACAGGTGGGGGCTCAGAGATAGCCAGAGGGATGTCAGGATAGGGTGAGGTCCTCATGTCCTCATCAGATGCCTGATCAGCGTCAGGCATGACAAGAGTCGTAGCAGGCCCCTCCACCCTGTAACAGTCATTCAGCCTAACCCTGTAGGAAGTGCGACGAAGTTGATTCCCCGTGACTTGGAAAATTCTTCTCAAATCTTATATTATGTCATGTATGCAGGCTGCATGGTGGAACAGTAGGTCAGCACCATGGCCCCACAGCAAGAAGGTTGCTGGTTTGAGCCTCGCCTGGGAAAGGTTTGAACTGTGACTCTTCTGTGATGAGTTTCCATGTTTTCCCCGTGTTAGCATTGGTTCTCTCCGGGTACATCATGATCCTTGTCTTTAGGTAAATTATGAGAATTTTTTTTAGAAGCCAGTTCCACAAACTTCCTGGGGGGATCTCATTGGTGATAAAAGAAGGTGCCTCATTGACACTAGGCCCCACAAAAATTTGAAAGCAATAAAATCCATCTCTAAATGTTAAATCTAACCTGATAAGCACATATATTGTATATATGTATACTGAGGCATTATGAGGATGTTGTAATGTGTCATGTTATATATTTTCTTTTCATTAACTTGTATTATTTTGTCATTTTGCACTCACACTCCCTTCCAAAAGCTACTGATCTAAAGATAGCTTCTAAGAAAGCTCTGATTCACACATAACGCATAGCTTGACCCCTTTGGAAAGGTCAATATTTGTAAATGTGAGGCTGTGAATAAACCTAAATTGAATATATATACATATACATATCTATATATATATATATATATATATATATATATATATAGTATAAAACCAGCAACTTCAACAAACAGAAAAAAACATCTTTTTTTTGTTATTATACAGCATGGAAATCTTCCCTTAATAACTTTTCAGAAACAGAACCTGATACTTGTTGGCGTTTTATTGGCTTACTAGTGGCTATATTATACCTTGCTAATACCAGATTGCTGTGGTACTTAACCCTCTTTCACCTTTAGAACTACCTTAGCTGCCGGTGTTGTATATTAAATAGGGTGTTGGAAACACTCCTAAGGGATTTTTCTCCATGTGGATTACATAATATCTTAATATTGGCCTGCAGCGGTTTGCATACTTCAACATACAAAATCGAAATGAATAACTCAATCACAAGCTTGAAAACAACTTGATGAGCAGTTCAGTTATTTTATATGAGCTGTGCTGGGGTTGAAAACACCTAATATACAGAGAGGACGGGGACCCGAGGAACATAACTGAAAAAACACTACTCTTTTAGATACATATCTGGTGACTGTGGAGGCCATTTGAGTACATATTGTTGTTAAAAAAAGCACTTGGACAGTTAGAGCTGTGTGACACAGTGCATTATCCTGCTGGTAATATCCATCAGGAGATGCTACATTGTGGTCTTAAAGAGATGAAAATGGTCAGCAACACTACTCTGGTGGTTGAACTATGCTCAGTTGCTAATGCCCCTCTGTGTGAAATTTCAGCCTCAGTTTCCTGTTTTCAGTGTGACAAAACATATGTTTTTCTGCAAATGTAACCCATTTGCTTCAAGGTTGGACGTGTCATGTGTTCAGAGATGCTATTCTGCAAACCTTGGTTGGAACCAGTAGTTATTTAACTTCCTGTTGTTTTTCTATCATCTACAACTAGTTTGTCAATTCAACTCTGACCTCATTATCAAGGCATTTTGGTCCAGACAATGACTGGTTAGTAGATATTTTCTCTTTCTTAGATCATTCTAAATAAACACTACAGACGGTTGCATGTGAAAATCCCAGTAATACCCAGAAATACTCAAACAACCATATCACATTCAAAGCAACTTAAATACACATATTTTCTTATTCTGATGCTAAATTTGACATGCATTGAATATCTACAATAGATACTGACTAATTAGTTGTCTGTAATGACAAACTGATGAGCTGGCATATTATATACAGGTAATGCGATCAGTGAGTGTAACAGATTTTTCATGTAAAAGTTTGTTAGAGGAAATATATCTGTGATGTTGTCACATATCAGCTGTTTGGTGTTTCACATTTTACAACAAAATGCAGCCTGTAGTCACAAAAGAAGCTGCAGTGAAACAATGTGGGAAAATGTGGGAGTTTGTGCGTGAGGTTGAGCAGTTCCGACTAGATGGACTCACCTCAATGCACAGCTTGGGCTCTGGAACCAGCACCCTCGAGAAGGGTTGGACCTTCTTCCTCTCTATCCACACCAATCACAGGGAAAAAGGCACAGCTTTTAGGTGAAATTTTAAACATCTTGACCCGCTCGATCAGTTTTAGCTTTAAATCAAAATCTTTTTTGACATGGTCTGCATTTATTGCCACAATGTTGTTTTTTTTATCACACAGCTAATCAGTAAGATATAGAGTATGCTGCTATAGAAATTAGGTTGAAAGAACTTTTTTGCAGTTCAAAGTTCACCAGTTTCTGCTACTAGCAGATAAACAGAAAATGAAGTGATGGTTGGATTTAAAATGCATAATAATGCATAAAGAGGCACATTTTTTTATCAGGACATGGGGGCCTCTGGACTGAGCTAATACACATTCTTACTGTATGTCAAGGTGCTCGTCTTGGTCATGTGATCGGTTACCGCTAAAACAAAACGCAGGAGCTAGCAAAATGAGTAAAAAACAAAGATCTTTGGGAAGTTTCTTCCTTAAAAGTTTGTTCCAGACAACAACTCTGCTGGTGTTCTGGATTAAAGTCATGGCTGAATACCCTGAGATTGTCACAACAGCACCTAAAGCACTGTTGCTATTTTCGACATCCTGAGTGAAGCGGGATATTCTGTAGAGACAGCAACCAAAACAAAATTACGACGTAGACTGGACATAAGCCACACACTTCAGATATCATTGTCTCCTTTTACGCCTGGTTGCTGGAAAACAAGCTCTGAGCAGCCACTGATTCAGCATTGTGGGGAGTTTTGAAGGCATGTTTAAACGTTACCATAGCAACCAGAGAGTGTTGCGGTTACATTACTCATGTCATGATTTGTGTTAATTATTGTGTTTAGAAAATGCCACAGTCACCATGCAGGTCATTTTATATTATTTAGTTGTATTTGTCCGCCACACCTTAAAGGACTTCATTTTAACCCCCTTTTGCTTATTTCACCTAAAAATATATGTCGACTTGTGCTTATTTCTTGGTCAATGTACATGCTAATGCGTTAGCTAAACTCATGTGACGTTTCACCTGTTAGGTTTAAAAAATTAAGATTGTTACAAGATTGTCTGTCATGTATTATATGTTTGGTGTTTTTATAGTTCTCATGGCATGGTTGACGGCACATATGTGCAAATAAATGCCAGTAACTCTAGAACGCCTTGTGTCTGTAATTAATCCAGAAGGCGTCTTAGAATGATTGTGAGGTATCTGAACAAATCCTCCCTAACAGAACACAAACTGGGCCAATTAAGAAACAGCAACAATGTATCATATTTGCGTTGGGTTAATCAGAAAATGAACAATTTGGTGTGAATATGACCTTAGTGTCCTTGCCCAAGATACTGAACTCTACATAGCCACCAATGTGCTTGTAAGGGTAGGCCTATGTGTGTGTGTGTGTGTGTGTGTGTGTGAAAGGGTGCAGTCTCATGTTGTGTAAAGCACTTTGAATGGTTAGCATGTCTGGAAAAGTGCTACACATTTACATTTACATGTAAAAAAAAATCATGGCAATGTCATTAAATAAATTAAAAATAATGCACTAACACGCAAAGTCTTAATTTTTTAGTTAGTCTTAGTTGAACTCTCAGCTTTTCCACAAAATTCCTGGGAGAATTGTAATTAAAGTACTCCATCCTCCACTACATAGTCATTATGCAGTTTTTCACTGGAAGCGTAAACACCATTTTCTCCCAGCAACGTTTGTTCTCCAGAAGCAGGGGTATCAGCATCTGGTGGGACTTTCTATCCCACCCACCAACAGTAACCCCCCCCCACCCCACAAGTATTCATCGATTTCCACCAAACAGATTCCTCCCTGCCAAACAGTTGCCTCCTTTTAGAGCTGGTGTCTGACAGCTGAGGCCAGCTTGTAGCCTGTGGCGATCGTCTGTATCAGACGGACACACAGTCCAGACAAAGCTTCGCCTCAAAGCAGCGGCAGATGTCCAAGTGATTGCTGCAGATGCTGTCTTTTATTAGACGGCTGGCAGCACTGCTCACAGCGGCTTTCACTGATTGGACAAAAAAAAAACGAGGGTCACTCTGTTCAAGTGTTCAAGTGGAAGTTTGCACAATGTGAGATGTTGTATAGGAGTGCCTTTTTTGGACCAAATTAAAGTAGTGTGATAAATGAAGACGGTGAGGAAGGAGGCCTGTATGTGCCAATCAGGGACCTTGAAACTAAACTGCTGTTTAGTGCTGCCAGAGTACTGATGCCTGTATTTATCAGAAAGATATTGATACTATTGATTCAATGCAACGAGATGGGTTAAAAATGTTTCTTTATTTATTTCAGAAAATGAATGTGAAACTTCTTTTAGAGACGTACTTCTTACAAGTACAGCACTGAAGAATTTATTTTCTCTTTTAAACTAAAAAATCAAGTTGATGTGGCCAAGCTAAATCAGATTATTCAATGCATTCAGCTTTCGGGGTACCATCACTCTGAGAGTATCAGCAAAGAATCAGGCTTTTACTGTGGAACACTGAATCCAGAGATGGAGAGCTGAATTAATGGAAGAGTCCAATAATGTGTGTCAACTCTGCATCCAAAACTCCTGATTGCAGTGTGTGCATTAATATCTTCATGTCCAAAGTAGGATAAAATACAAATAAAACTCTCAGAAATTGTCAAGGAAATTTCTTATTCTCTTTAATTTATTTAAACTGCATATTATGCTCTGTATTAGATGTGACCAAGTTGACAGTCATAAAGCTGAAAGTAAGGTCACATCTAATACAGAGCATCAAATGCAATCCTTTCATAATTTCTTAGTATTGGGCAAACATCATTGCCTGAAAGAAATGTACAAAAGCTAAAATACTGATTAAATGCAACAAGATAAAATATGAAAACTAATTCAAATAAATTGCTTATTATAAACCTAATTTAAAAAGACGTTGTGTGAAACATAAATACAATTAAGCAAAGACTTTCAAATCCTTTCTTACTCATATTTAATTAAAAACACAACCAAAACCCGCTGGGGCCCGTTCCCCCTGACTGTGGGCGGCTCTGGCTAGGGCCTCCCTCTGCTACCTCCTGGGCGGGTGCTG
>JBAMIG010000007.1:3869232-3883981 GCA_037177335.1 Kiunga ballochi | reverse complement strand
TGTGTGTGAAGCCCTGTGAGGCAACATTGTTGTGATACTGGGCTATATAAATAAAACTGAATTGAATTGAATTGAATCTTGAATTAGTTTTCTTTCAATGAGACAAAAAATATTAAAAACATTCATTTACCTTTAACTGTATTTTAGTTCATTATATTTCAATCTGAGTTTAAACTTAATGTAAGATCATAAAAAAAATTGCATGCTTGACCCTGAATTATGTTTTTGGAAATAGTACAATGAGATTATGTGTAGTCAGTTCACTTCCATTCTTGTACTTCAATTTTTCATTTATATGATGGTACTAAAACGGTTTCAACGCAAAGTTATTTTGGATAGATCATGGATTCACAGCAACATCAACCCAGACTTCCTGAGTGTCCAGCCTCTCTGATGTTAGCTTTCTCCCTCCATCTCCTTTCTACTTCCTCCTTTTGTGTTGCAGGTCAAGCGGCTAACAGGTTAATTAGCTGAGAGAAGTACTCTGCAGAAGAAATGTCATACTCTCTTGACTTCCTGGATGAGAGGTCAAAGGTTGATAGGGGGTTTACTGAACCTTTTCCCTCTCACCTTTATTGCAAATGTCACACAGGAATCATTAGCTCTGCTGGGGGAAGCTTGAAGTGGCAAACAGTCATTTTTGCCATTGCTGATATCTCTGTGAGGCTCTCTGAACATTCAGTGTCAGCAGATCTTCCCAGATTCATGCAAAGTCCCCTTGAGATGTCCCCTCCAATTCTGAGTGGTTCCACAGTTTTTCTGGCAGCTTTTTTTTTAGATCTGTGATTTATACTCCCAGGACGATGAGCCCAAATGATTTCCTGAGACATTTTTCTCAAAGGAAAAATCCGGCCAACATTTTACCTGGAAATGTTTCCATGTGTGCATTTATATTGTATGTTCACTCTCAGTTAAGACAGTAGATATGCATTATGTAATTTTTTTTCCCTCCATACCTTTTCTAATCTCATTTTCAAAATGATCTATCCATCAGTCACATCATGTTTGTTTAAAGTTGGGTTGCAGAGGCAGATTTAGTAGATATATCTAGAAATCAGTCTCCTCTCTTTAGGATGTGTTCAGAAAACTTCCAAGAAATGCCACTTGGAAAGCACCGTATCAGCTGCTTAAACCACCTCAGCTGAATATTTTCAATAAAGAGGATTTAATCTCCTTAACACATTTACCAAGACATTGCATACGGCATCGGTCTCCTGCTAACATTGTCATATAAATCTTTGTTTCAAACTGCATAAAAGAGTAACAGGTTATTTTTCTACATGACCTGTGCCAGTCACATGTAGATTTTAAACAAATAGGACCCTGGAATGGAACATTTGGGAACTCCACAAGTAGTTTTTGTCTGCTCAGATGTATCAAATGCCTACCCACCTTCCAGTGGAAGCTCATTTCAACAGCTTATGTTCATGGTCTGATAATCTGGATCTGGTGAGCATATATTAGGGTTGGGACCTATAACACCCAGTAAATCAAAAGCTTTGCCTCTATGCTCTTTCTTCATAACAATAAATCAGCACAACACCTGTATCAATGTTGACAATGCAACAATTACTTTTGCTCACCTCTTGCTTTATCCTTTCTGTTGCAAATAGGTTCTTAAGGTACTTAAACCCTATTTCCACCCAAGGACCCAGTTGTTTGTGCTGTGTGTGTATTCCCACAGGCAAAATATATAATCTAACCTAACCCTACATTTTTGGAATCATAATGTTGGGGTCTAACCAGTCTGGCCCTAAAACGTGGAGCTTAACACAATGTAACCCACTGTTTTGAATATATACTAGAGAGCACTTCTGTTTTGTACATGAAGTGTGCAGCACAAATAAACTTAACTTGCCTAGCCATCAATGTATTGATACAATTATCACTTCTGGTGGTTTCAACAACAAGAGCAAAGCAAGAACAGCACCATGTTTTAACATACCATAGATAACTTGTGTTGTCTAAAGCAGGGATGAGCAACTCCAATCATCGAGGGCCAGAGTCCTCAATTCACCTCAAAGTCTTAGGAATTTCCCTGCTGCAACAAACTTGACTCAGATTAATGGGTAATTTGCATAATTGAGGAAAAAAGTTTATATAGATGCTAATTGTGTTTTTCTTGTTTTGTAGTTGCCTTGTTTATTTAAAAGTTTAGAGAAATTCTTAAGTGTCTTACTATTGATAGATGAAAACATGCATGGAGTCACCACCAGAGGGCGGATAGACAAACCAGCAGAATAGACCTTCTGCCGCTGGCTGACCGCAAGCTCTGGTCTTCTGTCTCTCTCAACAGGTGGGTTATGCTTGCCAGTTATGAGTTTGTTGATGACACAAAAAAAATGGTGAAAAAGCAAATATATGAGCTATGATGAAATGGAAATGCAGTTAGAACTTGCTGAGTTAAGCTAACAATAGCCTAAAGGTAACCCAACTGGGACATAATTGTTTACCATGTTGGTATATGCATAAGATATTTAGTCAGGTTATTTACTCTGTAGTTAAATATGTGTATAATTGTTAAAGGAATTGAAATACAGTGTAAATGTATAAAATATGTAGTTCTTATAATACCCGATTCTGGTTATACCTCTTCTATAAAGTTTTTAAGAAAAGATCAGTTGAAGATATTTCCTTATGTTTGGTGGATATTCTGATAAATTTGGTAAAAGCAGAATATATACTGCTGCTGGCTGACTACACGCTCCGGTCTTCTGTCTCTGTCAACAGTTATTACTACAGCTTTCGTGACCCCTGCCAGGTCAGAGAGGCAGCGCTGATATTAAGCTCTGCATTAGTCAGGTGTGTTGCAGCAGGGAAAGTCCTAACACTTGCAGGACTGCGGCCCTCGAGGACCAGAGTTCCCCTTCCCTGGTTTAAAGGCTCTTGTCAAGAAGAAAGAAGGCGAACTGTTGCATGTCTATCATTCTCTTTCTTGTTTATGTTAGGTTTCTTTTAGTTTTAAATAAAGGAAGACATTGCTGCAGTTCGATATCAACTTATTCTATAGCTGATATATTTATTGCTATTTGTCTTAAATCACACCTAAGTGGGTATGTGTGTGTGCAGAAAGAGCGAATGTATAGATGGGTGTGTGTGTGTGTGTAAGTGTAAATTCTATCAAATTAATCTAATAAGCTATGATCTACTGAGAATAAAGTGAGTTCATTAGCATTTAGCTAAATCTGTGTATCAGCCACATTTAAAATTTAGACCTGTTCAAAAGAAATCCACACAAAATTTGTTCTAATGTGTGTTTGTGCTCTTGTCTTTTTGTTTGACAGCTGGAGTGTTGCCCTTTCTCTGTGATTATTCTTTTGAAGCAGACTTTTAAACAACACATTCCAGTTTGTATAAAGTGTTAATGTTTACAATTAGATTATATTGTTTTAAAGCTCTGTTAATTTGCTATTGTAACAGATTTTCTTACCGCGGCTCATTAAAGGAACAGTTGTAGTCATACAATTCACAATTCACTATATTAAGTTCAATCAACACCCTGCTGCTGCCCATGACATTAAATTCATTTCAGCCACATGCGAAGAGAATGAAGCTGATTGCTGCAGCTTATAGCGGCTTTTTCATAATGTGACTCATTGCGAGACGTTTTAGTTGTTTTTCATGACAAATTAGTGATTAGTACTTTTTTAACAGAGAGAAAATTACCCGCTGAAATGAAGTCGGATATACTGACTGCTTAGAAATTACACTAAGAATATAAAAAGTGTACATCAAATTTTCAGCTAAACAATGGAAGAAATAAATTTAGTCAAAGCTGTTGAGATCCTCCCCTCCAGAGGATAGATTGAAGTTACTGTTACTGCTGTTTAATTTAAATTTCAGCAAACCACAACAACAACAACAAAGAACACTTCAGTGGATGTTCGAGTTTGTATAATAACTAAAAATAATTCTGCAAAATAACAAAAGCTTACTGTAAAATAAATTTATACCATGGTCCAGGTGAATACTCAATTCTGATTGGCTGCAAAGTGTCCGTCATAAAGTGAACCCTTTGCCTTTTGACTCAGCTCCCTCTTCACCACAACAGATTAGTGCAGCATCCGCATTACTGCAGATGCAGCACTGATCTTTCTGTCAATCTCATACTAATGCTCTCATGTTCCACAATCAGGACAAAAACCTCATTGCTCCTCCCCTACCTGAGGTCTGACTATCCAACAGACCATCCTCTGCGGAACCCCTGAATAGACTTTCCCAGGGAAGGCTGAGGTTTATGATCCACATGTGGTTGGAACACACCCTCCAATCCTCCTTTTTGAAAAAAGGAACCACCACCCGTCTGGTAATCCAGGGGCACTGTCCCAGATGTCCACACGATGCTACAGAGACATGTCAGTCAGGACAGCCCCACAGCATCCAAGGCTGTAAGAAACTCTGGGCAGATCTCGTCCACCACCAGGGTCCTGCCACCTAGGAGCTTTTTAGCCATCTTAGCAATTTCAGTCCCTGAGATGGGAGAACCCACCTCAGAGTGTCCCAGCTCCTCATTGGAAGATGTGTTGGTAGGTTTGAGCATGTTTTTGAAGTATTCCCACAACTTCTCAGGTTGAAGTCAGCAGCCTCCCATCCCTACTGTAGGCCATGTTGACGAAGAACTGCTTTCCCCTCCCCAGTTGCTGGATAGTGGACTAGAATCTCTTCGAAGCTGTCTGAAAGTAATTCTCCATTGTGAAGTCAAACCTGGTTGAGAGGGGAGGGAAGCTTACCAAAACTAATTTTCTCATGTGTGGATCGCACGGACCATAAAAAGCAACGCACAGTGTTTACGGGAGCAGCAAGTTAAGAAGTTAACATCTTTAAAGAACATCAGTTCTCGTGAATCTGGAGATGTCTGAAAACTGCTGTGGCAGCCAGTAAGACAAGAGACTGATGGACTGACGGTGTTTGAAGTGGTTATTAAACAACATAGCATGCTTAGCATTAGCTTAGCATTAGCTTAGCCATCGTAGCCAGCTGCTTTGTCAGCCTGAGTGATTGTATGTCAGTGATTGATAAAAACATTTTATATGCATGTGTGTGTAGGCCTATATATACATATATTTTTTCTACCTATGTGTTTCTGGTGTGGGGTTTACTAAATCTAATATGTTTGTAAATCAGAAGAATTTAATAACTTTGAGAATTTGGTGTTTATGGGTACATTTATGTACAATTAAAAGTATATAAATTCATTGTTAAATATAGAAGTGGTTTAAATATTGATAAAACATATCTAGGACTTTAAACTGATGTAATTGAATTGTTAAGCATGCCCTTTAGCATCTTAGAAATGGTTTAATGTTTATGAATGTTATTTATATATTTATATTTACTGAAGTATCCTTAAGAGTTTGATTTTCTACTATTAATTGAGTTTTTTTTGTTTGTAAATAGTTATGAAATGTAAAGATATAATGTGTTGGAATATATACATTTTGTCTGTGGGTTTGTTTAAAGTCTTTTTTTACCTGCATCTACCAATCGGAAAACGGACATCTTGAAAAATAAACAAGAGGAAAGGAAGAAACTGTTTAGTTCTTGTGCAGAATCTGAAAATAATCAATGCATGTACAAATCTATACCTTTCAAGTGGGAAAAGTGAATGAATAAAGAGTAGAACTTGGCATCCATGGCCTGACCGTGCCTGAGTTTTTGCCTTGGCCAAAGCTGCATTCTGCTTATCCAGGTGATACCTATCGGCTGCCTCTGGTGTCCCACAGGCTAAAAAAGCTCACTAGGACTCCTCCTTCAGGTCGACGGCATCCCTCACCGCTGGTATCCCCTAGCAAGTTCTGGGATTACTGCCACGACATGCTCTGACTACCCTGAGGCCACAGCTCTTGCTGGCCGCTTCAACAATAGATGCACGGAACACAGTTCACACTAATTCAATATTCCCTGCCTCACTCTGGACATGGTAGAAACTCTTTCTGACAGGGGACTCCGCCAGACATTCCCGGCAGATCCAGATGACACGTTTGGGCCTGCCAGGCTTGACCGACATCCTCCCCCACCATCTGAGCCAAATCACCACCAGGTGGTGAGCGGTTCACAACTCTGCTCCTCTCGTCACCCGAGTTTCCAGGACATGCGGCCTTACTACAAAATCGATCATCAAACTGTGGAACAGCGTGTCCTGCTTGTGGGTACTCTTGTGCTGGAACATGGTGTTTGTAATGGACAGTTCATGGTGAGTAGAGACCTCCAGCAACAGTCAGAACACCAGTCTGGTTCAGATTGGGGGTGGGAATGTGACCCAATCACAACTCCCTACTCTCACTATCGCCACCCATGTGAGGATGGAAGTCCCCCAGGAGGACGAGGGAGTCCCCTGTCCAGCACTTCCCCCAAAGACTCTAGAATGGTTGGGTACTCAGTACTACTGTTCGGTGCATAAAACCAAACAAAATCAGAACCTGTTCACCCACCTGACGGCAGAGGGAGGCTACCCTCTCGTCCACAAGGGTTAACTTCAATTTACAAGCACCCAACCGGGGGGCGATTAGTATGCTTACACCTGCCTGGTGCCTCTCACTGGGGGCAATGCCAGATTGGAAGAAAGCCCAAGGATACTGAAGGATACTGGTTTCAGAGCCCAAGCTGTGCATTGAGGTGAGTCCAACTATATCTAGTTGAAATAAACATAATTTGTGCATAATAAATAATTGTTTCACATATAAACATATTTTATTTAATATTTAATTTTTTTAATAAGTGATCATGGTATAAAGCGGAAGCGTCCGACAGTATTTTCTGATAATGGACACCTCATCGGGCATTATCCCTTACTAAATAGATATTTTTAGAATCATTGCATTAATGTGGAAAAAAACTGGAACTACCATTAAAAAAACCTATGTGGATGAAAGAAAGTTATTTTTAAGGAGCTTTTTGGTTTTTGGGGAACCATTTCTGCACTTAGCTTATACCTCACCATCAGAATAAGTAAAAAAAAAATTCAAGCTTTTCCCCACAATTCTGCACCCAAGACAATATTTTGCTATGAACAAATAAATAATAACAATAAATAAAACAAAAGGACTCTTGCAGGGAGGGGGAATGAACAAAAAGCACTACATAGCAACACTTGTGTTTACATGGACTCGCAGCAGTCTGACTAGCACATAAGCAGCATGTCTCCTGTTTGATTGGTTGCGTGTGTTCTTACTTTCAGCTGAAAGTTGCTTTGTAATCCAGTGTTTAGATGACTGTAAAGTAGAACAAATAGAATAAATTAGAACAGAGTGTTATATTTGAGAAAATAACTTATATTATCAAAGGCATTCACTAATATTTAGAAAGGTATTAAAAATTGTTTTGAGTCTGGGAGTAGCAGTCTACATTGTATTTAAAACTATAAAAGCACTCAGAGCGCAGACCTCCCCGAAACAGCACCATAATGTTACTGAAAATTTCAAAGTTATCCAGAATCCAAGATCTTTTCCGGATCTCCACCAAAAGTCAATCATTTGTTCCCAGTGACACTTCCAACATACCATGAAAATTTTATCAAAATCCATCTATTAGATGGACAAATAAACTAACAAATAAACAAGCAGACACACTGGAGAATAATCTGGATGTAAAGATAGACAAAAACTCTGTGACATGGTTGTTGGTTTGTGAAGAGCTGAAGTGAAGCTTATTCAGCAGTTTCCACAATCACATTCTAAACAGCGTCACACATTTCTTCGCTCTTGGATGCCATATTGGCCAAGATGCGGAGCTCAGAGTGAGGCTGTTAGTGTAAGATGGATGATTGAGATCAAACTCTGAACTGCCTGTTACTAACAGCTAACCAAGCTATCTCACATCACGTGGGAGCTAACCTGCTAGCCGTGGTAGGCGGGCTAGTGTGCTGTTAGCTGGCTATAATCTGCTGTTGTGTAACACTCTGCCATCTTACTCCCAGATATTGGATATCTGTCAATCAAAATGACACACCCCTTATTACACTGAGTACCAAATAATACTGATAATAACAGTGATTGGAATAAAAAAATCTGGGTTTTTTAGCGTGCATCAGTTGTTTTGTCAAGTAACTAAATCATAGCTGTCAAGCAGTTCAGAAAAAGGATGAGATGCATTGGCAAACTGAGAGGCAGTGTCACAGCAGATAAGGTTCAGTACTCTGAGATGTGACTTTGTCCAGATAATTAATTAAAATTTATTCAGTCATAATATTGCATACTGAAGTGTTTACCTGACCTTATAATATTGAGTTCACTCACTGTTTAGCACATCAGCCGCATTTTTTTTCTACAACCTGGATTCCAGTTAATGTGGTCCGTTGTGCATAATGTACATAAAACAATTAACTGTATTTATTTATTTATTTGAAAACAATTTGTAACCTATACTAAACTGAATTAACTACAAAGACAAGATATTTAATAATCAAATGAGTTTAAAAACAGGGTTCAAACTTTAGTGTTCTTTTTCAGATATTCACTTGTTTTAAATTTAATGCCAACAACTTGTCCAAAAACTGAGACTAGAACAACAAGACTGGGGAAATTGAGAATTGCTAAAAAATACATTTAAAAAACAAAACAAACACACACACACACAAGCATGTTCCCATGAGGAGCTAATTAGACAAAATTAGGTAAGATTTGAAAATCATTGTATTCTGTTTTTTTTTTTTTTGTTTTTTTTTTTGCTTCAACAACATCCCAACTTTATTAGAATTGTGATTTTGTTGGAACTATGTCAAATTTTCTTGTTCCTTAGCAAATAAATATCTTTTCAATTCAGCGCCAGGCGGTAGCTTGTGGTAGCTATAGCACCAAGATTTGGCCAAGCAACTGCTTAGCAACCCCGAAAATGTTATAAAAACTTATAAAAAATAGTAGCAAATAATTTATCAAATAAATATGATCAAAATAAATGTGGTCATTTCATAGTTTTGAATAATATTATTTTGTTGGCATAGAATATAAAATTAAAAGTGGAGGAGCTAAGCCTTATTGGGCAGGGGTAGCTATTGCGACACTTGACCTGATCTCGTGTATACTGGTTGTAAAGCATTGAACGTGTTATCAGTAAGCTAACGTGATGAGAAGCTAAAATGGATACATTTATCTTTTGCTAGCTAACACCCGAGTTTGAAGTAGACGACAACAAAAATCATAGCAGCAGTGAGGCTCGGCAGATCCAAGCTAATGACAACGAAGGGGGGTAGTGAAGGACAGATGCCCGCGCTGCGTGAGGAGTCGTAGCAGCCTGACCCTGAGCAGGACGCGCTTGCTTCCCCATCAGGAAGCAGTGGCACCAGCAATGATCACTTCTTCGCTTTATTGGATATCAGCCAGACCGCTTATAATGGACCATATTGCCCTGTATTGACCAAAAACTCAGCTAAAAAGTTGCGGAAAGCAAATGTGGTCTTTTAAACGCTGCTGGTACAAACAATATAGTTGGCTGGAGTACTTGGTCACCAAGGACAGTGTATTTTTGTACATTGATGCTTTTGCAATGAACCACAACAAGAGGCGCATTATTCTGCTCTGACATAATTGGTGAGTAAGCTCCGCCCTCCTTAAGCATTATGCATAGTGAATTGTTTGCTTTGGGACATCATAATTTCAGAGTTAATAAAAGCAAATTAAATTTTTTTCACAGTGCAGTACGAATATGTTTATATCATTGTTATTATTAATAAATAAGCTTTCCTTTATGGGTTGTTGATTTGGTCTTTTATAAAAAAAAATATTATAAACCTCTTACAGTCCTGAAGCAACTATTAAGCTACTGCAGAAAAAGAACTGGTTGTTAAGTTGATGTTAGAGCTAAATGTTATGGTCATGTGACCATGAACAACTCTCCTGTGATTGAACATTTAGGCTACTCACCTGAGGTTGAGTGACTATACACACACACCTTCTCTCATACCTCATCAGACAGTTTTATTTCAGCTCAGAAACAAACATGCTGTAAACAGAAGTAAATTGCCTGTAGTGCTCTCGTACTCTTTTTAACTTCATCCAGATCAGCGGTTGCTACTTGTCGATTTATCAGAACGTCTTTGCAGGAAGCAGCATGGTCTGTCTAAAGAAGAGGGAGACTCTCTGAATCAGCTGTTTGTTAACACAGCAGGTGGTTAGTGAGACGCAATGTACTATGGTGGTTACCTTAGTCTTTTGGCAGAGCTTAAAGCAAAGACAAAAACTTTCAGTGCTCATTTTTACTTCATAACTAAATGTTTTCTGCTACAACTGTGCAATACTGTTGAAAGAAATTTGTGTTGACATGTGATTAGTGTGCTAGCTTTCATAGCTTTGAAATTGATTCTCTGCAAAGAGATAAAATCCCTTCTGAGTATCCTAGGTTGTCCACAGGATCCTTTTCCCTGGAAACGTGGCAGGAGAATCTCACCAGGGAGGCATCCTAGAGGCATCTTAACCAGTTACCCAAGCCACCTCACCATTCCAGTTGACCAACCTTTTCACCCCATCGCTTAGGGAGAGCCCAGCTACTCTCTTGGGGAAACTCATTTTCATGACTTGTATTACAATCTCATTCTTTCATTTAGTACCTACTGTCGTGACCAAAGGTGAGGGAAGGAACATAAATTGACCAGAGCTTCACCTTCTGGCTCAGTTTCTTCTTACTTCTGACTCTGTAGTAATCCATCCATTGATCTCACGCTCCATCCTACCCTAACTCTGGAAAAAATCTCTGAGATGCTCCATTTGGGGTAGAACTTCATTCCACACCTGGAGAGGATATTCCACCCTTTTCCGACTGAGAATTATGGTCTTAGATTTGGAGGTGCTTATCTTCATCCCAGCCGCTTCACACTCAGTTGGAAATCACTTGAACCAGAGCTGCAACAAGATGAAGCCAAAAGAACCATGTCATGTACTCTGACATGTACCTTCCACTGACCCACAATGTCCAGAGTTGAGGTAAGCAGCCCCTATCCCCACTTTACACAGAATTAATGGAGAACTGCTTCCCCCTCTTGAGTTGCTAGAATTGGACCAGAATATCCTTAAATCAGTTTGGAAAACATTCGCCATGGCCCTATAAAACTCGTCCTATGCCCAAGTTTTTACCTCGACAACAGGAATCTGTCACAGAAAAATGTTACCAAATAAGTGTTGTTTTGACATCAATTCCAGCTAATTACATACAATAATTATTCTTTAGGATTATTTAAAGTGTCCAGGCTTTATATTTACAGACTTGTTTTGTGCCACCTAGGAGCAATAATGCAATGCCCAATTTAAACCCCACTTATCATCAGGCCGACTCCCAGAAGCTCATGGAAAGGCAGTCAACATCTAGACACCAAGCACATTGAACTGGAAATAGGTTTGGGGGGGAGCACTTTTTTTATTTACAGTCTGTGCTTAGACATTCCTCTGACAAAGTCAGCCTCTGTGCCTTCAATATTATCAACCTCGAGCAGAGATTCATTATTTATGCTCTATATTTTACACACACAAAGGAAACCTCTGGAGGTTAATCTAATTTATCAGTTGAATGTATGTTGGTGTGTGCGTTCAAGCAATTTGTCACTCTTTCAAGATGCAAATATTTCTGTAATTGTCACAGCTTTGGTGCTTTTTCATGCCATTGTTCCCTTGTTACCCTGAGCTAAAAGCTGTGATTTGTGTTTATTTACTTCGTGTTTTATATTTGTATTCCCTCTGTAGCTGTGGTTTTTGCCTCCTGTTCATTTCTTCTGTGTCTTTGTGTTTGTTGTTACAATACACAGACTTTCCCTCAGGGATCAATATAGTTTCATCTGATCTTATTGATAGATGTTTACTGTGAATGTCTAATTAATTTAGCTCGTTAGCATCAGGTAGCCACAACAGATAAAAAATTATAATCAATTTATCAAAGAATGGCCAAACAAGCTTGTTGAATGTAGATTGTTTCCTGTGGAGG
Source organism: Kiunga ballochi (assembly GCA_037177335.1). Taxonomy (NCBI): domain Eukaryota; kingdom Metazoa; phylum Chordata; class Actinopteri; order Atheriniformes; family Pseudomugilidae; genus Kiunga; species Kiunga ballochi. The sequence goes on along the minus strand of JBAMIG010000007.1, from coordinate 3,872,077 downwards.
GGAGAAAATTCAGACAAAATCACTATCCTGTTTTGTGCTGAATGATCCCTGACCTCTAGCTTTCTCCTTCAGACACAATCCATACAGGGGCAAAACTACCCAAAAACTGATAAAAAAATATTTGAGTAAATAAGCCCAAAAACCTGCAAAAACTGACTTTCTGTATTCACCAGTAACTATATTTACCACAATATATGAAAACATCTATTATAACAAGCAAACCTGGTATTTCTGAGATGCAGCTGTGTACATGGGCAACTGTTCTACTATGTAATCTAAGCATCATCCCATGACCGGTCAGTTAAGTCTATTACACAGCAAGAACCAAATATGTGGTAAGCAAGAACTTTTTCTTGTCGTTATGCCAAGACAACAAAACAATATAATTCTGTTGTTGCAGATATGGTTAAGAACATCTTGCGACAAGTTCTCAATCCATTACCTTAAAAGAGCTTTCTTCTCTAAGGTCTCCAACAAGTATTGTGTGATTAGTCAGCCATTTGAGGTGGGCAGGGTTAAAACAGGTGGGAGGTTAAAGCATGAAGTGGGAGGTTGACAGTGCTGCATTTTTAATGATGTGAGATTGCAGAGAGCTCCATACTGCCAGCATTTTGGCTCATATTTTAAGATCCACAGAATATCAAGTTCTAGGACCGCAGAAACACTGAAACTACCAGAAACACTGATGAACACTCTGTTCTTTCATCAGGAAAAAAAAGTTGCAACAAAAATGCTGCTTTTGACCAACTGAGAATATGAACGAGGAACTTCAAGTGAAAATGTGACTTTAATGCCAATTTTCTTTTTTACTTTAGTGGCAACTAGAACATCTGAATAGTTGTTTACCTCTTTAAAACAACAAAAACATTAAAGAGGATTTGACATTTACAACAGCCTATAACAACAAAAAGTCAATTAATATTTCCCCTCCGACATTCCTTCATCCAGCCCTCCCCACCCTCCATCCAATGCCCCTCCCCCCATCCCTCTCACAACCAAATCATGTCTGTCTTTATGTATTTGCTATTGTGTTCACTGCTGCTGCTGAATCCACACGACAAGCAATAATCCGGCAATGAATCAGGTTCCATCTCTGATCCGGATCCATAAAGGCTGCTGATGAACTTCAGTCCGTTGTTTCGTCACTTTTGTCAATGAATCACTGCAATGCATTTTTGTTTTAATGTGAGCTGCCTGAATTTATTTGGTTGCAAAAGCTTTACCAAATTTTCTCTTTCTTGCCAAATACTGAACCCTCATCTTCCTGCTGCGCTGCTGCTATGCCGCCATCAACCTTTGGCACAACCGTCTACCAAATCAGCGGATTATTATAGTAAATTACATAATTAAAGGTGGATTTTTAACTTAGAAGCTCTACCGCAGTGTCCTGTAGCCAGCATTGCTGGTGCTTTTACCACATGGTAGATCAAACATTGTGTCTTAATCTTAGTAAATTAAGTGTGCAATAACTAAGTTTTGTGCATATGATACTTGTTAAATATTATCATGCTGTATGTTAAATGGGATACATTTTATTACAACTTTATGTAGCCTACTCAAATTAACAGCCCTTTGAGGCAATGGTGTTGGCCTGGCTTGCTTGCTCCAGGCCAAGCAGATGCTCGCCACAACACAGACATCTCAGCCAGAGTCAATACTAAACCCCATAGTTGGGAGCCTCCACTCAGAACACTATATATACAGTATAAAAAATAAAACTGCCGGCTAGGAACAACAACAAAAAATAAATAAAACAAATATTAAAGTACTTAATAGGCTAAATAAAAAGGTAGAGCTTGAGATTATCAATAAAAATGTGATAATTCTTTGTGGCCCTCAGGTCCTCGGGCAGACTTTTCCAAAGACAGGGGCCATATAAACCTGAGAAAGATGGTTTTGTTTGGATGTCCAGATACCGGGGCCTTACAGTAGTCTATACGACAGGACATTAAAGCGTCAATTATACCCTCTGTGTTTGCGCCACGGAGAAAGAACAAAGTTGAGAGCAGAGTCACAGATAACACCCAGAATATTTGCCTAAATTAACAGATTAAAAGCCATTGATTGCAGTGTTGATAAAGGTTTTTCTCCCTGAGCTTTAAGGATCAGTAATTACATATGTCCAAGCAGGGCGGGCTCTAACTCTTTGGTTGCTCTCTGTGTTAATTTGGTTTTACGCATCAAATTTTATTATGTAATAAAAAAAATACTATTTATCATTTGACAGCATACTTGTTAAAACAGCTCACCTTCATAGTGGGCCTTTTTTTTTGTTTATTTCTGCTCTTCTTCTCCAACCCTGTGTCCACCTTCAATCTTTGACATTGATCTTCAGAAACAGACCTTCAAAATAATAGTGACTATTTTTTGTTTGTTTCCAGGATGCTAGTTCCAGTGATGGGAATAACAGCATTAAAATAAACGCCATTACTAATGATGACACCTTTCAGTAACGGACTATCTAACTAATTTTATTTTCTATGGTTAGAACGCCGTTATTATTATAACACGTGGTTACTGTGTGTTACTAAAGCTTCACTGAAGCCGTCATCAGACTTTGCTCACACACATCTACATTTTGCAAAATGTAGGATTTTGTTTCCTCCTTCGGAGAAAGGCTTCATCTGGTGGGTGTGTGTTTACACACACAAACCAAACTTAATACACACACACAAAATCCCACATGGCGAGTTCAGAGTCACAGAGAAAGACGACGCTTTGGAGGTGGAAATACAGACACTACTTTAATCTCGTGGAAGTAAAAGGTTAAAATGTACATGTTGAATGTAGCCTACATTATGTCCCAGAGCAAAGACTTTGTCCACGTCCGGTGTAAGAAATTCCA
>JBAMIG010000007.1:3828018-3840235 GCA_037177335.1 Kiunga ballochi | reverse complement strand
GAGGGCAAAGGTCAGTGAGAGAAAAGAAAACACATACTCTTTACCCATACACACACACACACACACACACACACACACACACACACAGACAGACACACACACATCTCTCTCACTCTTTGTTTACACACACACATTTACAGTCTTCCGGGGGTAATTAAGTGTTTGTGTGGCCCAGCAGGCAGTGGAGCATCCAGCACAGAGAATGATCACAACAACAGCATCAAACATTTGCTGCTTTTAGCTTCACAGTTGCTGTTTTTCTCGGTTTTACGGCCGCTTAGCTGCAGCAACTGTTTCAGCCTCGTATCACCCGATCCTCCGCTGCTTCCGTCTCAGCAAACAGTTGCCGTCTGCACACTTTTCTCCTTGATGATTTTAAAACACTGCACACAGAATGGTGATCTAACTTTTGACAAGCAGACCACATGAGGATTCTGTCTTCAGTCCGATCCCCTGAAAACAGACGGGGCCACTTTCATGTGCTGTAAGCAGAGCTACAGGAGAACAAGCCTAATAATCAAATCACACGATGCACAACGTCAACTAAATAGAAGGAATGCACTCCAACATGTAATGCTATGTGGAAAATTTGAATAGGTATCATATTTCAGTGTCCATTATACATCATTTACGCAGATTTATGGAGCTTTGGAAGCAGTAAGCTACATTTATAACTATTTACATGCAGGCTCTGTTTCACCAACCAATATGAGTGTAAAAAGGATGCCGTTAAGCAGAAGCAAGTGTTCTGTAACGCTGTTGTTTGTCACAACACGTGTGAACATGACCTCATTTGTTTTTTATTTCAGTCATTTATTATTCAGATGCTGTTTTACACTAACTTACAGTAATACAACATGATTTCTATGCAGCCCAGAGCCCCTCTTTTTGCATGGTTTAAATGTTGCAATGCATTTGTCAGAATGTTTCAGCATCATTATAAATCTGATGCTAATGCTGGTTGATATCCTTCCTCTAATTCATATTCTGTGTCTGTGTTGAGTGGAGGATGTGCCGTAATGTGTTTTTAGTTTATTAATGTAGTGGAAGAAAACAAAACAAGGAACAGGATACCTTCAGTGTCTTTCCTTCTGTGAATCACTAGGAGCCCTAATAGGCTCAGACTCTACAAGCCTTATACACATACATACACACACACACACACACCAGGTATTTGCATTAGTGTTACAATGTTCAGGGCGTAAAAGGAAGGAGGGCAGCTGTACTTCCTGCTCCTCTGCGTGAGCGCTTCCAAATCAAGGACAAGAGGAGGATAAAATAAAAAAGATTAACCTTGTTGGCCTGGAGCGGGCAAACTCCTTCAGCACTAAACAGTGTCTGTGTGTCTGAGACGATTTACTGCCAAGGAAAAAAAAGTGTGTGGACACAAAGAGAAGAAGGAAAAAAGAAGAAAGAGCTGATAGCAGGAAGAATCTGGCTCAGATGTGATGTTGTGGATACCAGGTGAAAAAATCAGTTTGTGAGTAAAAACATTGGCATTGAGAAGTAGAGACGGCATTCTGCTGGGAAACCCGGGGTCTGCTAATTACCGCAGAACCAACAGGTGTCTTACCTCCAGGGCCTCAACCTGTCTCGTATGTAGTATGGAAAAATTAAAGTCTTCATTTCACCTGGAATATCTTTGCACTACATTACTGTATGAGACAGATTATGCTGCAGCAGATGTACTTTAGTGGCCTCAGTGGTAGAAACAGCTGATAGAAAAGGTGGTATTTTAAAGCCTGACCCTGATCTTTGCCCTCTGTATGTATTGGTTACTAAGCAAACCTAATAACCCCAAAAGACAGCAAACTTTCTTTCTTTTTACTGTAGCTTTATGTGGAGTAAAACGGGAACTTTTCGGCCCAGTTAAATCGATAAACTGGATTTTGTTTTCCTCTAATCTTACGCAGTGGACGCATTAGGGAAAATCGCCCCTAGCAGGCATTGTAAGTGGATGTCATTGGTCCAGAGAAGCACAACTCCTCTGGTTCACCAAAAATGCTGAATTTAATTTAAGCAAATTATTTAGTTAATCAATTCATGGAGGAAACTGGAGGATTTTTGGTTTGTTTGTTTCATCTGTTGAAGCCTGGATATATTTTTCTTTATATTACATCACAATATTGTAATAAAAACTCCCTACTCATCTATCCAACCATATGTTGCAATGCATCATCCAATTCAGGGTTGTGAAAGTATTGTTAAGACATTGGTGCTATGAAGTTGTCTCACCGTCCTGTTTTCTTGTTGTCTTACAGAGCGGTGTGGTTCAGCATAGACATGGCCCTGCCAAGGTGGGAAGTTCTGCTGGTCCTGGCTGTCTTTCTGATGGTTCCTTGCAGCTCAGCGCCCACAGACATCCTCTATCGTGTTCTCGAGGAACAACCGCCGAACACATTGATTGGCAGTTTGGCGGCAGACCAGGGCCTCCCCGACACCGGACATCTCTACAAGCTGGAGGTGGGCTCGCCGTACCTGAGGGTGGACGGAAAGACCGGCGACATCTACACCACCGAGATCCCCATCGATCGCGAGTTGCTGAGAGATTGCCGTAACCTGTTTGACGATGAAAAATGCCTCCTGGAATTCGAGGTGTCGATTACCGACATGGTGAAGGGGATCGGCATGGGCCCACGGCTGATTGAAGGTCTTATCGAAGTGCTAGACATCAACGACAACACGCCACAGTTCTCCTCACCCATCCTTAGCCTCTCCATTCCTGAGAACACGCACATCGGCACTCTCTTCTCCATCCCCATGGCAGGCGACAAGGACTCCGGCAGCAATGGTGTGGCAGAGTACTCTCTGAGCGCCGGGCCAGACGCCGATATGCTCTTCAGCTTGCAAGTCGCCATGGACTCTGGAGAGAAGCTGCCTCAGCTTGTCGTCATGGGCAACCTGGACCGTGAAAAGAAGGATTCGTATGACATGAACATTCGGGTCGTGGATGGGGGGAAGCCGCCGAGGGCAAGCAGCGCCTTACTACGGGTTACCGTGACCGATCAAAATGACAACGCACCAAAATTTGAGAGAAGTCACTACGAGGCGGAACTACCTGAGAACAGCCCACTGGGTCACTCTGTGCTCCAGGTCAGTACATCTTCACACACATCCTCACTTTTATTCTGTTATTAAACTGGAAATTCACTTGTTTTTCTCTCTAGGTTACTGGTTCAGGTGAATGGTTTAAAAATGACTTCTGTCAAGTTTGTGAAACTCTAAATATGATAAGACACCTTTTTCTGACATCGCTTTTTTATGTTGGGGAAACTTTAAAGAAACCAAAAGAAAAGAAAAGAAAACAACAAGAAAAATGGTCTTATATAAATATATTAATATCAATATCACACAGTTATAAAGATTCGTGTTACTTAAATACCCATTTTATTCACATTTTGTTAATGAAATGAGATGGGAAAATGGCAAGTGGGGTCATGCCTGAGCATCCCTGCAATCCATATTATTTAATCCAGAGTTTTGTCTTTGCCACACATTGAAGCTGAACTTTTGGCCTTGTTGCAGATAATTCTGAAAACTGCAGGACAACACTGCACACTGAGTGCACATAATATGCTGCTCAATTATCCGTACAGACAGACGGTGCGGTGGAGGTGAGATAGGGCGTGGGATCACTGTGTCTAGTCACATATTAACCACTGATTCAACCTCACCTTTGAGCCCTCAGCCTCAACACTAGTACATGATGTCTGTCTGCTGGCAGAGCGGAAGACTGGGTTTGGCTCGGTGCTTCTGCTACAACCTGACAAACCCAGTTTACCATATGATCCTCCACTTCTACTATTCCCTCCCTGCCCGCGACTGCGGCACAACCAGCCAGTCTTCCAGCTCGCTATGCATGACTTAATCTGAGTCAGTCATGAGATTATCCACGGGGCTTATTGGTATTATTGCTCTGGTTGTGGCTCGTCGCATTTCAAAGAGCCGCAGAATTCATTTCACTTAGCGTGCGCTCATGGAGTGATGCTTTAGAGGCAGCAGGACAATGCTGAGTGACGACCCTGACCTCCTTAAATTGTCCAACGGTTCTACTGACATGTAAATTGCTGGCTTTTTGACTTACTCCGTAAAAGAACATGCTGGTGGGATGTCTATTTTCTTCCAGAGTTCTTTCATTAAAACTTCCATTGAACGTCATCCGATCAGTAAATAACTAAAATGAAACTTAAGACACATTTGTTAAGGTAAAAATAGATTCGGTACACACGGGCCTATTAAAAGGCCCGTGTGTTTGAAGAAACAAAAGTGAGTTTTTGCTTTCTTCCCTTAGAAAAAGCATCTCTGCTTTGGTTTCCAGCTCCAGCAGTGTGACCAATCACAGCAGATACCACCTACTCTTTCATGTCACCTATGCTAAGGTTTAAAAAAAACATGTGGAAAGTGTTTCATAAGTCACAGAATTAGCATGTCTCTCCGAGGGCAGGATCAATACAGATTCAAATGTTGCTCTTGCATCTGACTGGTTGCTTTTAAGCATGTGACACAACTTCTTCAAACCGACTCTGACTTCGTTCAAACCAGGAAAAAAAAGTATCATGATCCAGTCACTGAATATTTATCTAAGCGTTCTCTACTCCTCCTATGGACATTTTCATAATTTCAAAGAACAATCCATGTTAAACAATATTGACAAAGATCCTTCTTTAATTACTAGAAGCTTAATACCCATTAAAGATGACTAAAATGCAATATTGCTTTAGTTGAATGCTGATTAATAATTGAAAAATAGGCCACTAAATTATCTGTAAAGTCCACACTAATCTTCCCTGTAATTTCAAGAGTCAACATTAAAGTTGACATAAAGTAAACAATGACAGCTTATCTCCAGCATATTTTTTCTCTGTCTGATTCTCTGACAGCTTTCTGGTAGCAGACACTAAAATAGATCCGATTTAATTTCAGATGTAGCTTAATTATTACTGATAAATTATTAGTTGACTAAGACCTGAAGTCATTTTTTCCCACTCATTAAAGATACCTACTGGTCAGTAGGTAATAATTAACAAGGGAGATAAGGAGTGTTTATACTTGTTGTATGCCTGCACAGAGTAGCCTTGAAAAGCAGTGTGGCCGTGGCCTCATCATGGTGGCCCTGTACCCAAGCAGCTCAAATGTTCAATACACAATTCTCAGAGGCTGTCAATAATTCACCTCTATTTGGTGATATGTGCGGCTTAAAGCCACACTGGGGGAGGGAAATCAATGTGCAGCAGAAATGATAATTTCACTTTTATGCTTACCTTAACCTTAACTTCTTAGACCTGGATCAGCAACTCACCCAGGGGGTGCTGGTGCTGGTCTGTCACAGGCAATGATCTTCAACAAACAGCAAAGCAGATATTTATCATGTGGTAGTATGAACTGGAATTTGTGATACAATATTTGAGAAAAAATTTGTGAGAAACACCTGCCTGCATCTGCATATGTATCAAGGCTTCCACACCTTCTTATTGTACAGTGTACCTTGACACACATTGACACAAAGTAATGTGTCTTGTGTATTGATGCTCAATTGAATGATGGATATATTCTCTTAGATTCTAAACTCAGTTAACTTAAGAGTAAAATGTAAATGTAATTTAATTTTTTTTTTTACTTTTGTTAAAAAATTACCAAGATTTTATTATAATTGTACTCAAATAATCATCTATAGAAGAATGGAAAAGGTTTACACAGGGAAAATGTTTTACACAAGTACCAAACTAAGGTGGCTGAACTCCCTTTAGCAGTGAAATGCCAAATACTTCATACAAAAGCCATGATGGCCAAGAATTTTATCTATTTAATGTTCAAGAAAAACAACAGCAGCTTAACTTAGCACACAAGCTAAGCTAAGCTAAGTGAATGCAAAATCTATATACATGTGTAAGTAAATATGTTTTTAAACTAATGGTATAAAATAGATACTACTACTACTACTTCTAATCTAGGCTACTTAATCCTTAAAAATGTATTAGTTTTGTTTGTGCTCAGCACAAATAAACAAATCAAATGTAACCATAACATAATCAGCTCAATAAATGTAAAATATTTAGTTTGTTTGGTTTGTGGTATCTGTTCCTCTTGTTCATTAAGTAAATTTGGCTAAATCAACATTTCTTGTAAATTTTTCTCATGGAATCTCAAAAACCGCACTTTGGACTTTGGTCTAAATTAAGATAAGCTAACTTGTGTCTGTAGCTTTATAATTCCTTCGGTCAGGTTTGGGGTACAAAAATTAATAAATTATTTTACAAAGTGTTGCTAAATGTTTGAGCGTAGTCGTAAAACGTGCCTTATTTGTTTAAGTATACATGACCTTGGCCCAAAGATGAATTTTATTGTTTGTGACCCAATTTATCCCATCCCATTTGCAGATTTTCTTTTTCTTCTTTTTAAGAACATTTTAGGAGATTATTTTGCTGAGTGCAAACTTGGCTCAGATTCTCTATGGTTAAATGGAATAATGGCTTTAAAATTTAAAAACCCTAATTACATTACTTTAAGTCCCAGGTGAAGGCTGCACAAATGCTGAACCAGCAGCACCTGAGACATTTACATCAGCTGTTCAATATCTACTTCATTTTGACCTAAATTTTTAACAGCAGCCGTGGCTGACTGAATCCAATTAAAAAGCATTATGTGCAGATATAAAGGCATCCTAACGAGCACAACCTAAGTGATATTTTGCTGACTGCTAGTAGCACCTAATTGACTAATTACCTTCATTTACTTTGGGTTTGCACATATGAAAATGGACTGTGTCTGATATTGCTCTGTCCTCTCCGATCTCCTAATGGGCCCAGAGGAGTCAGGGCTTTTCTAATAATGAGAGGAACATTAACATTCACTCATCTGCCCATTAGATACCAATGACCCGCTGCACAACTGTTAGATGTTGTCGTGTGGGTGTGTGTACTCAGCTTTGATCTTCCTATGTTTCACACGCAGTAGAAGCCTCCACCCCCTCAGCAAAACATACAAGGCTTTTGTAGTGTTGCATCGGTAATGGTTATGATACTTTGTAAGTCAAAGAAGCTAAATGATCATTAAAATGTCACTAAGACTGTAATGATTGGGATGTTCAGGCTTACTGTGATGTCTGCCTTTAATCAAAATTAAATTCAAATTTAAACTCGAGTGTAATTGCCTGATAATCGTAGATGAAAGCATTGCAGATATAATTGGAAACTTCATTATTTTGCACTTAGTTTTTAAAATTGGTCATGACTCATGAATACAAATTGTAAATTGTAAACCTTGCCATGTAATTTCTGCATGCCTTTTGAAGAAATGTTTTGGGTTTTATATGTATTTTACTGATTTAAAATCTTTTAACAATTTCTGTCCTTCTCAGGTAAGAGCTACTGACACAGACACTGGTACCAATGGAGAGATAGACTACAGCCTCCATCAGGCATCTGAAGCTGTCCAGAGACTTCTGCGTATCGACCGCTCCACAGGCATCATCTATGTCAAAGGTCAAGTGGACAGAGAGGAAGAGAGCTTCCTCAAATTCTTTGTAGTCGCCAGAGATCGTGGACCCAATTCCAAGAGTTCCAAGGTCCTGGTGACAGTCAATGTTCGAGACCAAAATGACAATGCTCCAGCCATCGAGATCCGTGGTATTGGCTTGGTAATACATCAGGATGGTGTGGCCAACATCTCTGAGGACATGCCCATTGGTACACCTGTAGCCCTAGTCCAGGTGTCAGACCGTGACGAGGGGGAAAATGCTGTAGTGACGTGTGTGGTAGCTGGAGATGTTCCATTTCAGCTCCGACCTGCAAGAGAGTCTGCCAATGATCGGAAGAGAAAATACTTCCTGCAGACAACTACCTTGCTGGATTATGAACGTGTTAAGGATTACAGGATTGAAATAGTTGCTGTGGATTCTGGGAACCCAGCTCTTTCCAGCACAAACTCCCTCAAAGTACAGGTCACGGACATGAATGACAACACGCCAGTCTTTTCTCCCACATTGCTTGAGGTGGACTTTCCTGAGGGCAACCAGCCAGGTGACAAAGTTCTTCATATTGTGGCAACAGATGCAGACAGTGGCACCAACGCAGAGCTAACGTACAGCATCATTGAGCTCTCTGCCTCAAGGCTCTTTGAAATTGATGGCAATACTGGAGAGGTTAGTGTGAAGAACCTGTTGGATCGTGAGGAGACAGAACGCTATGAGTTCCATGTGGCTGCAGCAGATAAGGGTCTCCCAAGTAAAACTGGCACTGCTACAGTGGTAGTAAATGTTCTGGACCGCAATGACAATGACCCCAAGTTTATGCTGAATGGTTACAGCTTTTCTGTCATTGAGAACATGCCTCCACTGAACCCTGTTGGTGTAGTGACTGTCACTGATGCTGATAAAGGGGAAAATTCCCAAGTAAGACTCTTTGTGGAACCAGACAATGGCAAGTTTGTCATCCAGAATGGTACAGGAAATATCCTGTCTAGCATTTCATTTGACCGCGAGAAGGAAAGCACATACACCTTTCGTCTTAAAGCTGTGGATGCTGGTGACCCACCTCGCTCTTCATATGTGGGAGTAACTATCAATGTTTTGGATGAAAATGATAACGCCCCTTATGTCACCAAACCTGCTAACTCTTCCTACACGTACCTGACACCTGTCACACCACCAGAGACGCACGTGGAGGTGGTCGAAGCTGAGGATATTGACGACGGACCCAATGCTGAACTGTACTATGCCATCACTGGTGGTAATCCCTATGGCCTGTTCCAAATCTCTCCAAACAGCGGGGAGATAACACTGGCCCAAGAATTTACTGGCAAGCACAATGGGTTACACCGACTCGTAGTAAAAGTCAGTGATAAAGGCAAACCTCCTCGCCACACCACTGCTTTAGTCCACGTTTTTGTAAATGAAACTAAATCTAATGTCTCACTCATTGAGGCATTGGTCGGTCACAGTCTTTACACACCCTTGGACAGAGACATAGCAGGAGATCCAAACTATGCCCTTGCTCAGCGGAGTAATATCTTGTATGGCAGCCTTGCTGGTATTGCTGGTGTGATTATGGTCATAGTAGCTGTGGTGGTCATAAGATATCGGCTGCAGAAAGATACCAAGAGCGGTTATCAAGCTGGCAAGAAAGAAAGTAAGGACCTTTATGCTCCCAAGCAGGGTCCAAAAAATGGCAAAGGGAAAAAGAGCAAGAAGGGTAAAGCTCCAAAACCAGCCAAACCACTGGAGGTAGATGAAGAGGCCAGCCTACAGAAAGGTCTGAAATTCAACCTTATCAATGACAATGTCAATGACAGTCCCAGAATCCATCTGCCTCTTAACTATCAGCCAGGAAGCCCTGATTTGGGCCGTCACTACAGGTCCAACTCCCCTCTGCCATCCATCCAGCTGCAGCCACAATCTCCATCTGCCTCCAAGAAGCATCAAGCTGTTCAGGACCTCCCAGCAACCAACACCTTTGTGGGGACGGGCGACAACAATTCCACAGGCTCCGACCAATATATGGATTACAGCTACAAGACCAATCCAAACAAATACAGCAACAAACAGGTAGGAGACTACGCAAACACGGCAATGTACCCCAGGAACATCTCTTGGACCAGGGATGTTTGGTAGTCAAGCTGGGACTTTTTGGCTGAGCCAATATTCTTCCACCAAAGCTGCACTGATTCCTTTGCACAGCACCCGCTCCTGAATGCCTGTTAATCCTTTTAAATTTTGGTTTTGTTATGTTCACCATGTTTTCTGTTCAGTTTTTTTTTTTACCTCAATATGGAAACCACAAATGCACAATATAAAGGATCACATAAGGGATTGACCAAATATGGGCTTACCAATATTTCAGTTATAATGTGGTGACAAAAAATGCCCAAAATGAACTGAGGGTTGATCATTAAGTTTTGTTTGCTGTTTCTTTTATTTGGTCATTTCTTTAAATGTTTCATTTAATCAGTATTTAATGAGTGGTATATTTTAAGATGTTTTATTTGATTTGCAAGAACAGTTTAAATTCAAGAGTATAATTGATATAATTTACTGCTGATATTGGGAATCCCATTTGGGTCCACCCCTAGCTATTTTATGTTTTTTTTTCTTTTATTTTGTTTAGTTTTATATTTCCATGGAGGTTTAAATGAAGGAGTTTGACAGTTTCTCTTGGATTATTACAAGTTTATTGAATTTGGAGTTCTTTGTGTGGCCATAGACAAATTCATGCAGACATTCTCATTAAGTCTCATTGTGTTTTTCTTTTCCTTTTTTTCTGAAGAGCTGGCTTGATATAAAGCTGCTCTTTATGGCCGGATCAGCTTGTTGAAGTGTGACAAAGAGTGGCTGTGAATTCTTGACTTGTTTTGTATCCCCCTTTTTTAATAATTGTTCTTGACTTTCTGTGGCCAGGGACTGGCTGAGCAGCACTTTAGAATGTTTTCCATCAAATTCGGACCAATTTAAGGTAATTTCAGCTCAGTCAGGAAGCCAAGCAGTGAAAACGAAAAAAAAGGAAGGGAATAAGAAGGATGGCGGGGGAGTGAGGTTGTGAAAAGCCGCTACACTGTGAAGGAAAAAGGTACACTAAGACTAAATACAACCATTTCTTAACCTCCGCACTTCTTGTCAGCTCAGCTGAAATACGACTTTTAATTTTGCCATGTTCCCAATCACCGGGGCTAAAAAGTCAATTGTTTGCACAGATTAATGGCAGGTTATTTTCCAGGCGCCCGCTTTCGCCTTCTTTTACCCACAGTGCCTTGCTCTATTCTATTTAATGTACAAATGTGGGGTAGGAAAGGAGGGGGATCAGGGTGAGATGGGGGCCATAACTGTGATTGTGACAAGCTTTGGTGCCAGATTAGCCGTTAACGTTGATTCACTATGATGGACTGGCGGCTGTGAAACTGAAAATGTCACATGCACTGTTTAAAAAAAACAAACACACAACACAGACAATCACATAAAGGTGTCGTAGCGATGTTTGAACTGTACATACATGTTGGATGACGTGTCAAATATTTTGTTCTGTCATTGCTTTTTCACCTGCTCTTTTTTTTTTTTTTGCAACATTATTGTGTGTTGTGTGAGCTTAACGTGTCATTTGTTCCCCCTGCTTTTTAAAGACTTGTGTTTACTATTTTAAAACCTGTACCAAAGACTTTCTCTCACACACGTACACACACACCTGTGTTTTCATTGCCATTATCATCTATCAGTATACAGCATGTATGAGTTTGACACTGAAGATCCGCTTTCCTGTTTGCTCGATCTCGCAGAGTTCCCGCCGTTGTTGGCAGCTTGATGGTGCCCCTGCTGGGCTCACGTTTAGCCTGGTAACACTTGAGCCCGCAGGCGTCACACTTTAAAGCCACATGGCCTCATATCAACTCTGCTCCATCACATATTTTCAGTCATGTACTCTTTTTCCTGGGGGGGAAGGGTATTTGTACAGTGTTTGTTCTGATGTTTTTCTACAGTTAAAGCAGATTTTATTTCAATAAACTTGTTGCTAAAACGTTAAAGTGGCCCTCTCTGTGCATTAACTGGGTACTGAAGTTGGGTGGGGATTAAGAGTGTTGAAAACACTGAAGTTAGAGGTAAAGTATTCCATTTTCACTCCCATCCTTCACACATGGAGAGAAAATATGTTTGGCACAAAGTACACGTTTGTGCTGTTAGAATGATTTGGTTTATAAAACAAAGTTAAGAAGAAGAAATCCATTTTATTTTTGACAATAAATGTTGAACAATGATTTTGTTACATTTTTTAATTGACATGTTTTTTCTTGTTTAGATTGTTTAAATCCAGTTGTAAAATTGTAAGGTTAATAAAGGTTTTCTTTTATAAATGTAATGTAAATTAAAATAATATTTTTCTATCTACACTGGAAAAAATAAAAATGAAAAGCAAACCACAATAAATTCCAAAATAACTTAAAATTACCTGCAGATTTCTTTCCCCAGAAGATGAACCAGATGACCTTTTATCTCCTAACAATAGTAAGGCAAAGTATCTTCACAAGAACACTGTCACAACTGAATTCTGCTTGTGTACTAATTCAGTTCGTCAAAATAACCTCCCATATGAAGTTATTTGTTCATATAACATAGTCAGCAAGTGTGTTTGTCCCTCACTGTACTGTTACATTTGGTTAAATTCAAAATGTATAAGACTGAATAAGTCAGTCTAAGAATGAAGAACATATTATATAAAAACTCACCATAAAACGTTAT
>JBAMIG010000007.1:3773928-3796201 GCA_037177335.1 Kiunga ballochi | reverse complement strand
TCCTGCTAACGGATAGGAAGCGACCACCCACAACCACTGACCTGAGACACCACAGCGTGCTGGGTAGCAGGCCTAAAATCTGACACACACACACACACACACACACATGTTCAGAAACAAGGCACTGAAGCCAGCAGCTCTCTTTCATCTTCCTCTTTTCATCCTGCTGGTTTGCCTCATGCCTACTCAGGATGGCTGGCAGACCCGGGGTTGTTCTCGAGGTTTTCAGGGTTTGACCCTGAGAGGTCAGAGCAGAGTGATCATCAGCATGATGAAGAAGCTGTTTCTCTCATAGCTCTGAGCCAAAACACCGAAGCCTGTTTGATGAACTGCAGATACTTTGGGATCAGATGCAGAGCAACACTTTGAGAACACGCTTCTCTGACCTGAAGCAGAAGGTTTTACTGAGATAGAATCAGCGGCCAGAGACTTATTTAGATCTTTTATTCCCCCCCCCCTTCAGAACCGCTTTCAGTCTTGGTTGCATAGATTCAACAAGGTGTGGAAACATTCCTTAGAGATTTAGCTTCTTATTGACATGAGAGCATCACACAGTAGCTGCAGATTTGTCAGCAGCACATCCACAATGACAATCTGCTGCTTGCTTAGGGCTTCAGCAGACCACTGTGACCACCTCTACGTGACTAAATCCATTGACTTTCTGTCGTGTGATTGGCTGATAACATCTTTGTGTTCGGCATTTTAACAGGTTGAAATGAAAGTAGCTTTAAAGCTGGTTCAGTCTGAGATCAGACCTGTCTGTGGGGTAGGACAGGTTTTTGGAAAATCTGAGCCCGTGAGAAGGTAACAATCACATCTATGTAGAGCAGATGTGCAGAAATTTGGTATTTAAGATCTGCTATCCTTTCTTTTTCTTTTTTTTTTTTGGTTGAATTGGACAAATTCTCTTGTTTTTTTATTACTATTTCACTTCACATTACAAAAGTTTATGACTTACTGTTCTGAAGGTTTCCACACCAGATTTGTGTTCTATGATAGCATTTATCTGGGTCACAGAGATGAAAAGGTCAAACAGTACTTCATCATGTTTTCATGTCTTTAACAATACAGCTTGTGTTAAATAAGGTTAAATCCCTAAAATGAAGTTTTATGTAAAAAAAAACCAAGAGAAAAACAAACAAACCTGAGTTTAAAACCAGCATTGTGACATTTTTTAGCCAAGTATTTCTTCTTAGAAGAGACCTCCTTCATCCAGAAGCTGAAACACAGCTATGAGGAAGAGGAGAAAGATGATGTGGGTGGGATCTCCTCCTTTATTAACCTGTTCCTCTAACAAGCAGTGGTAATTAACCCTGCAGGTAAATGTGAGGCGGCTGAGGTGTGTAAGGAAAGTATTGGTGTGATTGTAGGATGTGTGAAATGAATGAGAGGCTTGTTAATTATTCAAATTAAAATAATGTAACTGAAACTTGAACTCCTCAACTGGTTTAATTAGCCTAATTGTTGGCGTGTCTCCTAATGAATTCAGCTGAGCTAAACACACAAGTTAAACAGAAGCAGTATGAAAACAAGTTTCCCTTTCTGTCATTTTCAGCTGAAACAGCTGAAAGGCAGATGAAAGGTCTCCAGGAGAAAGTTAAACTGCAGTAAACACTCATCATGTGGCAGCAAACCACTCCGCTGCGATGCAAAGTGTGTCTTATTTGCTCTTGATGAGCTACAATATGACAGAAAACTCTGTCCCTGCCTCACTGGTAAAAACACTAATAAAGTGCATGTTTGTTACCCTGTAATGACCTCTGACCCTCGCATGAATATTTGTACCAATCTGTGATTTTAGAGGCAAACACACACACACACACACACACACACACACCTACCCTTCACATCCCAGTGACACATGCTCTAATGAGGTGGTGGAAGGTGGCAGAGTTAAAGGTTGAGCTCCAGCTCAGTGGTCGGTGACCAGTGACGGATTCCTGTCTGAGCCAGGGGTCAGAGGTCAGTGAACAGGAGACAGACGGGGTCAGAGGTAGAGCAGTGAGACACTTGTGCTGTGTGGGAGTGTTTGCAGATCTCAGCTGACGTCAGATCTGTTGCCTTTTCCACGAATTCCAGGTTTGTTCTGGACAAATTCACCTTAAAACAATATTCACGCATCAACTCTCACAGTCCATTTGGTATAGTCCATGTTTCTGGTACCAGACTGGATCTCTTGTGCCTTCAGAACTGCTTTAAATCTTAATAGCAAAGCTGGTTTTGCTACATAATGAAATTACAGCATAACACAGTTGCTAAAGTTTCATGATGAGACCCTCCCATCCTACCACAATGTAGAACCGATTTACTGGATGTGGATCTGGTGACCATGGAGACCATTGGAGAACAATAAACTCGTTATGTCTGAAAAAAAAGTTTGAATCTCTGTCAACATAATTTTACACTAAAGATGTTCTTCTTCATATGTGTGACACTCATAATACAGAGTTTCAGCATGACATTTTTATACTTCTATGTACTGACCTGTGTGATTTACTGACCTCGGATCAGTAAATCGTGGAAGCAGCTGTTCTGTATTTCGGCCCTTTTGCAGAACCTTTTAACAGTAACTCCGTGGAGGTTTCTTCCTCTGCCAAGGACATCAGACTGAGGAGTATAGGGGAATGAAAACCAAAGTTTTTACCTTAGAGATACTGGTTTAATTCCTTTGTGAGTTTGGTTTGGTTATCAGTCACTGCTTATTTCCCCTCACACTAGTTTCTGTCTGCAGATTTAATCTATTTCTTAATGTGAGGATGTTCTCTTTAGCTCAGTTTAAAAGAAAAATTATGGACTGCTGCATTTTTGTTGGGGTGCTTTAGGACATTAAACTGTAAAAATTGTGTGCCAGATAAAAATAAATACAGCTTAAATACCTAAAAGAGGGGGATGTGCAGGTTTGCAGACAGATCAGGAAGCAGGAAGGAGCATCAGGTGGTCTAATGCTTAAAGCTGTTAGATTACAGTTTTCTTTCATTTTCTCTCTCTGATTCAAACTTTTTGACCTCTTCCTGTAATTAAAGCGCATCTTCATGTCCGGATTCTGGCTGCAGCAGCTTTTACTTCTCTGCCTTTCAGATTTTCCACCAAACGTCGCAGCTGACGTCAGAGTTTGTTCCAAATCAGCAACACCGAGTGCTGAAGCCTCCCTGATGGTCACATCAAAGGCATTGGGCAGATTTCAGGTCAGAATTCAGGCCAAAACAAACTTGTTAAAACGATCCTTTGCTGCAGGGTTATATTTTCCTTTCATCGGACTGGCGCTCGGTAACAACCTCTAAAAAGATGGCTGGCTCATTTAGAATCGCAGAAAGTGAAGGAAAGCTGTGACAGGGGTTTCAGATCAAATCCTTATAATACCCCCCAAAGTCTGACTGTTTCCCTGCAGGAGCGTTAAAAGGATGAGTTGGAGGCTCAGCATCCTGCACACTGTGGTAGTAGATATGTGGGATTTACTAGGACAATACACACTTCTATAGTGATGCATAGGGTTGTCCATCAGTCTCTCTCCATTCTGACTCAGCACATCAGCGCACCTCATTCTTTGTCCTTACTGTAGCTTGCACACCATGCTGTCCTGGTCTTACAGAGATCTGAGCAGCACCAAAGGGCGGAGCCTGTGAGCCACGGCGAGGGCAGACGTAAATGGGAAAACCGTGGAGTAGTTGTACTTTCTACTGTCACTGAGGGGGATCATAACAGAACGTAACACTTCTTCTTTGGACTTAACAGTAAGATTCACACAACAGATTCGATAGTCGGAAGCGTTCTGTCAGCTTGAGCTGAATTTCTGAAGGCAGCAGCTGAGCTGAGAACTTGGTGATAAAAGAGCAATCTGAGAGAGGAGCTCAGAAAGATTAAAATAATTCCCATTTATGAAGCAAACCTGCAGCTATCTCCAGTCTGTGGAACTGTTAATTGCTGTCATTTACATTTTAGAGGAAAAAAAAGTTTTTATGCAAGGAAAGATTTCAAAGCAATCTCCCAGAGAATCAAATGCAGTTGCAGTAACACTGATGGCATTTTGCAAGTCATTGTTCTTTCATGTACCGGTATTTCTATCTTCCATAAAAGGCAACTTTATACTCCCCACCTTGTCGTTACCAGGTTGGACCCCTTGCTTTAGTTCAGAACTAAACTCTTGGTGTCACACTGGCTGTGCATTTGTCAGCTGCACATCCATGAATAAAAATTCCAATTCTACCATGTCCCAAAGCTTCATTGGATTAGGGTCTGGTCACTGTGCAGGCCATTGTTGTAAACTCATTGTCATATTTAAGAAAGCAGGTGATAAATGATTTGAGCTTAGCAACATGGTGCATCATCCTGCTGGAAGTATCCATCATGATACACTGTGCTTTTAAAGGGATGGACATGGTCAGCAGCAATACTCAGGTGGGCTATAGAGGACGTGCAGTCACATGTTTCCGGTTGATAACCACAGAGTACCATATACAGCATATACACACAGGATAAAGCATGGATTAATCTAAACACACTCACACAGCAAGTATGTGTGGATGGTACCAACAGAAAGCTCTGTCATTATGTCTATAGTACGGTTGGAAGAATTTCACTTTATGACCTGTCACTAAGCGCTCCATATCCGTCTTAAGTATCAGCCAGAAGGTGCCGTATTTATGAATATTTCACAATGACAGTAAATAATCCATACCTCGTTGGGCATTATTCCTTATATAAGTAGTTTGATGTAAAGTGGTGATCGCATAATCCACTGATTCCCAGTCCTCTCGCCTCACAGCTGGAATCCATTTATCTTGCAACACGACACGTGGAATGTGTAAAACGACGGGTCGCTCTTCTTGCCCTGCCTGTTAAGCTGCTACACCCGAATGCAGAGCATGAAATCACCATTTGTACCAGGAAGAATACTCCACACACCACAATCTGTCCTATTTTAACTGGTCTGAGACTGGATGACTTGCTGGACAGAAAACAAAAGTCAAGTGACTCAGTGACCTCAGCTGGACGTAAACTATGCTAATTTGGTGTCAAAGGGGCCAAAGCGTGCTAGAAAATATAGCCTGAACTGCTGATATAAGGCTGGATGGATCCATACATTCTGTGATTCCCACCAAATTCTGACTGAATCATCCTGATTACAGAGCTGATAGAGGAGACTTTTGGTGAGTCTGTGGGACCTGTAGCCTCAGTTTCCTGTACTGAGGGGACAGAAGTGTTACCTGGTGTCCTGTAGCTCAGCTGCTGGGTGGCTATGTGTTATATGATGCTATTAATCTTGTTTGAGTTGGATTAAGCAGTAAATAAAATGAAAGCATGAAAAAGTTTTCTGATTTTTCCCTTTAGTCTGAATAAGCCAGTACTTTCACAGTGGAGTTTACTTCAGTACCGCTAAATGTATCTTGTTTTTGTTTTGCTCTGTTTCGCATCTTGAGAAGATAAGACATAAAAAACAGTCTGATGTATGGGGAAAAAAACCCTCATAGTTTCTTCAGCAGGTGGATGTATCCTCTCTGAAACAGAAAGAATGAGTGTGGGAAGAATGAGGTTGCTTACTTTAACTTTTGCTTTTTCTGATATGACTTGTCAGAAAGTCCTTTCTCCATGGTTGACTCATATTCAGAAATGAGTCAAAGTAAATTTAACATCTGAATTCTGTTGTGCATTTTAACATCGACTGTGTTTGGATTGTTTTGGCACACAGCTCCACAACAGATGTGTCTTTTCCATTTTTAAAGCACATTTGCAACCATGCAAACCAGGAACCACATCCAAATTACGTCCAGTGTGGACCGCATGCGGCTCAGACATCCTCTCTCCACCTGGGCAGCACCTTCAACCACTTTATTAACCCCCTGCTGCCCCATTAGCACCCTCCTCCTCAACCATTATTCCGCTCCAGCTTCCCAGCAACTCCTCAACATCTCCTCTTCCTCCCCAACCAAAGGTTGCCTTTTGTTATCAGAACCATTTGTTTCTCCACAGGTTGCTCAGAAGGAGTTGGCCTCTTCCTCGTCCTAATTCTTTTCTTTGAATGCTTCAACTTTAAAAGAATAAAATTTATTTATACCCTGAAACTGAAAGTTAAACAGAATGTGTAAAAAAAAAAAGAATGTAGCTGGAGCTACAAACGCAAATTAACTATGTTTAATTTTAGGTGCAAAGAGAAAAAGAAACAACAGGTGGGTGAGGATTTGGCCTCTTGCCGTCCTCTTCCTCACTGGGAGGCTCTCAGACACGGTCATGTGACAAACTCGAGGGCTGTTGTGAGGGATAAAGCTTTACTTTAATCAGACAGTGAAGCATCCTCAGCCTGCCTGTAGATTCACTCCTCTGAGCTGAAGGACTGTTATTCAGGTCTGTTTTCCCAGAGCTGCGAAGCGCTGCGTGCCAGCTCATTTTAAACGTTCAGAGGGAGGAGGAGGAGAGCATTGCAAAGATTTCGCTAAGGAGGTCGGAGGTTGTGCTCAGAGGTCACATCACATCACACGCACTGCGGTTGGAAGCAGCCGACTGTGAAAATTCAGCTTGTAGTTCTCCGTTTGAGAGCTTTTGATTTGTGATGGTTGTGTCCATGATGTCTTCCTCTGAGCGTTATTTCCTTGTTTTGTTTCAGGAGCATGACTACAGGGCAGAGGGGGGCTGAAATCATGCCGAACCATGTAGAAATAATGCCTGACTGCTCTCTTGCGGGTATAAAGGAAGTAAAAGCTGTAGTTAGGGACATTCCTGGAATGTTTAACCTGATGCTAAGGCAAATGTGTGAATAGGGAATGGAGATATTTTTACATAAGCATCTTATTATTGTGAGACTTCATTTTTTTTACCCTCATCTAAACTAAATAGGTATACATTTAAGCTGTATAAATATGTATTTTTTAGGCCTCATAAGGTGGGAGGACTGTGTCCTCATGGTGCTTCTTGGCGTGTCATGAAGGTGAGACATTAAGCCTGTCATTATAAACCATTCAGTTTCTGCAAATTCTGAATAAAAGGCTTTACGTTATTAGTTAGACTCATTTTATATGTTACAAAAAGTCATTTAAAGACACATTTACAATCCAATTCATTATATTTCCTTTGTGATCCAATACAGAAATAAAATCGAGTGATCCTGATTTTGCAGGTGAAACGAGACCACCAACACAAGTCAAGCAGGTGTGATTTCTGCAAAAGCAGCTCACACTGTTCAGGATGTGATGAGGGATGAGGATCAGGAGCTTTTTAACAATGCTTCAACTTTTTCAGGCCCTTTCTTAAAAAATGTATTTGGATGTTTCTGGAACCACAAGGTCTGTTTGAATGCATGAGGAGACCAAAGACATTCTCCTGTTTGACATGTGTAAATGCAGTGGTAACTCTACTTACAAAATGAATCGGTTGTGGAAGTAGTTGTGTAAGGGGAAAACTTTGCAAGTAGAGACACGTTTTCCATGTATATGCCCTAATCTGTTCCAAGCCCCCTGAAATTAAGACATAAATCTTTTATAAGCATAAAAATGCACCAAAACCTGTTAAAATGGGATGATTGTATAATAAACATAACTGTCCATAGTGAATAAACATGAATACACTTACGTAAAGCTGTTGGAAATGAAGGGGACGCTGCCGGGTCGCCTTTCATAGCTCTAGGACCGTGGAATCTCACGCTGCTCGATCATGATAGTAACAATATGTGCTTTCAAGCCAGTCGCAAAAACACCAGAAAAGTCTCCAATAACTCCAAAAAAAGTTGCTAGATTATTTGCTAGTCGCTTTTAACATATAAGTCGCCAGATTTAGCGAGAAAGTCACCATGTTAGCATTAAGGCGCTGGGATACACATACACTTACAGGTGAGGTCCCTCTGAGCCAATTGGATGCCAGGAAGATGCTAGGTAATAGCCAATGGCAGAGCCGCTATAAGTTACGTTCAGTAAACTCCGGGAGCTGTGAGCCCATTTTGTATTTTTGTCTTTTGTATCCCAAAATTTCTTTTGTAACAAAAGGCAATATTTCCCGTTGAGGCGTGTCGTAACCTGAAAATTTCGTATGTGGAGTATTTCTGTGTTACGAGTGAAGAATAAATAAAGATGGCGCACAGCACAAATGAGAATTTCTTGGGGCTTGCGTTAAAAAAACACTTTCATAGCTGTAGGTCCACTCCTCTGTCAGATTATAGTGCAAAATCTGAACGTTTTCTCTGCAAAGGTCAGGTCAAATAATGAACAAACTTACTGAAGTTTTACTACTGTGCAGGCAGTGTGATAAAAATGGCCATTTTTTGCCACAATTTTGTTTTGACATCCTTCGTTTTAAAATGTTAGAATTGAAAGACTGTTTCAATCAAAAGAAACCAGTCGAGGTGTAATAGGTCTCATTTCAAGGCAGACCCACTTAGCAAGGAAGATCTTGGCTTCCTGAATAGATAGTCAAACATGGATCTGCTGTTGCTGTTAGACTAAGTTTTATTTCCTCTTTTTATTTCTGAAGAATGAAACATGCAGTGATTTGCTTTGAGAACATCAGCATTCTGTTTCCCTACATTTGTGAGGACTTGGGCATTATTACCAACCAAGATATACCCTCCAACCCACATGCATGATGAATTTGGCCTCCTTCATGCCTGTAAAGGAATATTAGCATTAGCTTTGGAGCTGCTCAAGTGACAGCATGTTAACTGTTTATGTTAGCATAACATTAAGTGCAAAGATTTTATAGTTTATATTTGTTTTTCTAGAAACCACTCACACAATATTCGATAAAATGAGCTACTATAATCACTCGACCTAAAAGAAAGTGTTAATATTTCATGAAGGTGGATGCAGAAAGCAGAGAGCCAGTGACTGAGCAGCATTAGCATCCCTAAGCTAATGATGAGCGCTAATGTACGTACATGTTTCTGAGAGCCGGAGATGCTCACGTTCCTAAACATACACACAAAGCCACCCACACACACACACACCCACAGCTCATCCTGTCCTCCTGCATCTATATTTAGCAGGCGTTCAATGCCCTCGGTGTGTCAAGCAGTCGATAAAATCAGCCGTTCACCGTTGGACATTGTGTCTGAACCTGATCCCCAGCACACCTCCACCTCCTCCCGTCATCCAGCAGGAAGCGACGGCGAACGCTTCCTCTTCCTCCTCCTGCCTGCCTGAATGAAAAATGACAGAGATTTCAGTGCACTAAGGTGTCGAGGTTTAATATCAGCAGAGTCACCTTCACACGCCTGATTAGAGCCCGGAGGCGGAGAGGTCAGAGGTCACCGAGCATATCTTACAGAGCGCTGATCAATGACAAAGCACCGTATCTGAGCAGTCGATGTAGCATGCAATTAAAAAGAAGATTTTATTTTCTATATTTGCTTCTGATCCCCCCTTACACACACACACACACTCACACACATAATAACAAACAGAAGATATAGTAAGATCTTGTCTTTACATATTAATAAACTGAAAGGAAACTGTAATATTCTTCCTTGTGACTAATTAATTGTGGTTCTCAGTTAAGATTCAAGACAGAATATGTTCTCACAATGTGGCTTTTGACCAGACTAAATGTTGAGATTTGGCTTTTGGCTTTGGGATTTGGGTTTGGTCAGAAATGCAGTACAATAATGACTCTGAAACTCTTCTGTTGCTTGTTTAGATTTAAGCCTTAGATACTTGTTTCAAACCCAAATTGGTACTTAAAAAGTTCACAAACACATATATCAAGGTTTTTAAACTTCTACCTGGGAGTGAATATGAATGGTTGTTTATCTCTTTGTGTTGGCTATAATGCACCTATCCAGGGGGCGTCCTTTCTCCTTATTTAATAGAAACCCTTACAATTAGCTTGAATCCCAATTCCTTTCACTGTCCTGATCCTAACATTTTTTAATCCTGCACAATTGTCCATGCCCCTCTAAGTGTGGTGACCTAGCCATCATAGTAGCCTATAGTCTCCAAAAGAAAAGGGTACCTTTACCTTCCCAAAACAAAGTGGGAAAAGGAGAGCAGATTAATCAGTTAATACTAATTATTGTATTTTAACTTCAGGGGGGAAATGACAGAGCGTTTCAAACTCCTTATCTCCTTAAACTAAGTCCTAAAGTTACTGAATGTAAGCAGAAAAAGGTTAAGGGTTATGGAATGATGTAAAAAAAAACTTAAGCACACGTGAAATATGAGCTGTTAAAAGACTATTTCAGATTAGATCAGCATGGCTGAATCATGTCAAAAACTCTCATGATGAAAGCTGAGCTTGCACCAAACGATGAATTCTACTTGGACAAAGCATCTGTGTGTGTTTTTTCATTTGTAACACTTGTTATTCTGCAACCCCTAAAGAGTATTCACTTTTATTTTTATAATTTAACAAAAAAATGACTGCAGCTTTAACCAAACAAATGAAAGAATGCAATTTGTCAGACTGATGTTGACAGATAAGCAAAGCTGGCATTTTAATTTCACCAACTGACTTGAAACTCATACATCTCCCTGTCAGAGAGGATCAAATAGTTCTTAGTAGATCTTGTATTTAATTATAATTGACTTTCATTTCTCTTTTTCTCCCACTCTTTCTCCGCTTGAAAACATATAAGAAGTAACTGAGTCCCTCAAGAAGAATTTAAATGATGACATATTGTGACTCTGGATGTACCAGAGCAAGCACAATGGGCTTTGTCTCAGCTGCTTTAATAATTTGTGCATATTTGATATTTGGATTTTTGGATGGTTATTGATGACTTGTTTACAAATGTAATCTAGCACTCATAAAGTGTTTTATTTTGAGTGCTATTTTGAGGCAACACTTCCTGCAGCTGCTTTTCACAGTCGAGGCTTTTTAACATAGACTGACCTCCTGCAATACCCAGGATCTCGACTAACACAGTGCCCTGTGTTGTTTTCATGATTACAGTCAAAGTTCTTCCTAATAAACTCAAATCTTTCATTCCATTGCAACGACGTCTTAATTTGTCTTCTTTTATATGATCTCCTAGTGAAGCTTTACAATCAAATCAGTTGCAATATTATGTTATTTCTGTTAAGTCTATATGCAAACTGTATTTAAACATGCATTGTGGTCTGTTTTTATGTTGGAAAGTAGCATGAAACATGTATTCTTTCTAAGCAACAGCTCAGAAAACAAACTGCAGTGCTTGCTTTGCATGTCCTACAGGTTTATGAAAGCTTCACTGGAACTCTGTTTGTGATATGATCAGTATTTGGATTAAAAGGGCTTTAAAAATGTAGGGCCTTTAGTAAAGCAGGTAAGAATGCATTGTAACAGGAATGTACTCAGTCTGGCTTTCATGGTGATCAGAGTACAGCGAGTATGACTGTCTTTGGGTGGACCACATACTTTTAAGAAAAATCTGCAAAGGTTACCTGAGAGGTGCCCTTAGTCATCTTCAGTGCAATCAACTTAACAACTGATATGTAGGAGGTTTAAAATGATCCTACTGCTCACATTTAAATAAAATGTGTCTTGTTAAGTCAGAAGGTAGGTTTTTAATCACTAAATGCTGTTTTAAACCATTCAGAAGGATGAAATTAATGTATGTATAGTTGTTAGCCAATCTAACAGCCTAAGTTACAATTAGCTAAAACAGAACAATGAGATTACTTTACATTTTGCCCAGCTGAGATGCTTTTTTTTTACCTTTACAATAATATTTAATATATGTACATGATGTGGTCTTTTACAAGTAAAATTATTTACTAAAGTACATTTTTTAGCTATGAAATTCCTTTTATTATTGCTTAGCGATTCATTTAGCACCTAGCTTGTTAGCTTAAGTGCATGATATTACCTTCCACGTCGAGCTCAAGCATAACATGTGGTATTTGGAACAGGGGACCAGTTAAATATAAATAATATCAAAATATAAACTTGTTTTAGGTAATTTCCTGCTTCACCTTTAAATTGCCAGTTTGAGAACATTTTATAGATTAAAAATGTATTAACAAGCTGTTAGCTTACTTGCTAATATATACTTGTAACATCAAATGCTCTTTTCCACATTCTAAACCAAGACAGGAAGTGTATAATAAAGATGCTCATTTGTCTTATTGATTATATCTTATTGGATTTGTATTTAATTGTAATTCTGCTAGCGACCTGTCCAGGATGTACCTGCTTCTCACCTGGTAATGGCTGAGATGGGCTTCAGCTTTCTTGTGACCCTGAATTGGTGGTATATAAAATGAAATAATGTTATTCTGCTTTCATTTGACAGTGTTAGAAGGAGCTATAACATTAGCACCACAAAGCTCAGCAGAATAGAGAAATATGTTTCTTTTTCTTTTCATGGATTGGAAAGATCAGCAAAAATAACAAGCAGAACAAGAATTCAGTAATGGTTCATGACGTGTCTTAAAGCCAATAGTTAGCTTTTTGTATGGAATCTTTAGGTCATACTTAGAGTACTAATCCCTGTCTTTCCTGTCTGAATGCTGTCTGTAAGGTTAGGTTTGTGAGCTCTGTGAGCTGCAGCTTTCTTATTGTTATGGTGACCTTATTTTTAGCTAAGTTATATTTGTTGCATTGTCACTTGGCAGCCTCAAGTTGGATTGAGCAAAGTTTGTGTCTTGTGTTATTGATTAAAAACAAAAGGCCACCCATCCAGAGCAGCTGGAATTCCAGACCTCTGTGACCCTGGGATTAAGTGGTTATAGGAAATGAATGGATGGACAGACCTTGATCCTTGTTAAATCCTTAACAAATTACCTTTGACTGATTCTGACTCACATTCTTCCACCAGTCAGGTTCTTCAGTCCAGAAACCTCGGTCTGGGTCCAGTAGGTGGGCGAGAATGAGTTTAGTTTTTTTTATTCTGATCAATAGATGAATAATTCCTTATGTTGTTTAAACTTAAAGCCACTTATTTACATTTTTCTCCTGCTTGTTTCCTCCATATACCAAACAGTTAAAGAAAAGCAAACTGCCCCATACACATACTGCATAGTATTATGAAGTGTACATGTATTCACACACACACACACACATGCACACACAGTAGGTGTGTCGCAGAACAGCATGGCAGAACCATCACTGCCACCTTCACTAGTGTGGCCAACATGTCTTTTTCTCTGTGCGTATGTGAAGTGTGTGTGTGTGTGTGTGTGCATGTGCAACATCACTGCACACATACTTAAGTAATACATTTTCAACATGGCTGAGTTTTGCGTGTGTGTGTGTGTGTATCTTTTGTGCAGCTGTGTGAAGGTAGCTGCTGTCAATACTAATTTGCTGAGCGGGAAAACAAATGTATTTAATTCCTGGTTGTCTTGTCCTGTTTTCCTCCTAGTTCACCCCCCCCCCCCCCCCTCTCTCTCTCTCTCTCTCTCTCTCACTCTTTTTCTCCACCTTCCCTCTGTCTCATCTGCCCCTCACTCATCCCTCCTCATGCCTTGCAGGCTGATAGCCCTCGGCGCTGCAAAGGGAATCTTAATGCAATGCCAGCCTCACTGGGAAGGGATGAATATTTAAAGCACTAAAACACTGACTGGTGCAAGAATAGGAGAAGGACATACTCTTAATTTGGAGAACACACACACACACACAGGGAAATATAAACATGCAGCAGTGTGTTAATGTGCAACACTGAAACTGTTGTTTTGCGTCCCGCAAACCAGTTCAGCTGGTCTGACTGGTGATCAGTCTACTTCTGTTTTGTCTCAGTGCTGAGTTCAAGTCCTGTCAGAGTGCTTGGATGAGAAAGGTTGTCATGGTTACGACTTGAAAGGTTTCATTTAAGGTGTGACACAACAGAGGACCATCCTACTGTTTATCTTTTCCAGCACTAATGTCCTGTGCCAGGATGATCCTGAGCTGAATGCGAGTGTAAAGCAGTATGTGGGACCACATCATCCCCCTGTTCCCACCTGTTAATCGCACAACAGCTCTGATCTCATATATTATCCACAAACTAATATCTTTTATTATAGATTTTGTGATAATGGGAATTTTTCTGTACATTTTTTTATTGGATTGCATTTATATACAGTTTTCTAAAGTGGTCAAAATGGATGGATGGATGGATGGATGGATGGATGGATGGATTTCTAGTCTTTTAGTTTTTCTGGCTTTAGGTGCATTATCACTAAATCAGGTCATTTTGAAGAATTTGATAAAAATGTTTTCATAGAAATCTGACCACCTCACCAGGATCCGATGCAAACCCATATTTACTCGCATCTATTTAGCCTGAGGGACTCATCCCAAAGGGATTATTAAAGTTAGGTCTAAGTCTAAGTGTGTGGGCAGAGCGTTGGCGTCACAAACCAAATACTTTTAAAGCTTAAAGTTAAGGGAAACAAATGTTTGTGAGGTTTAAACAAACACGTTTTCTCAGAAATGCGCAACTGTTCTTTGCTTTGTTAAACAAACAAAAGAGCAGAGATGTGAGATCAACAGGTGAGCTGAAATTGCTGTCTGTTGTTATGGAAACGAGATGCACTGTCAGTCTTTTTCATCCTCAAATAAAAAAAAAAAGAAGAAAAATTGCTTCAGGCATTATTTCTGCCACAAAACACAAACTGAACCCACTCCCTTCGCATTCAAGACATTGGAAAGCTTCAGAGAAAAATAATTTGAGTTTAGATGTGAGGGTTTTTTTTTTTAAGTGTCTGTGGAGAAAAAAAAACTGCTGGAAAAACAGCAGAAGAGAGCGAGGGTGGCTTTAAACAGGAGAAGCTGCCGCTCCAAGGAATACCGTATTCTCATCTCTGCAGGAAAACCATGTAAACAGAAAAAGTCCATGTTCATATGGTTAAAACTGGGATGACTGGTATTTTTGATTGACTCGTTTCTCAGAAGCCGGCTCTTAACATGGAGATAAATAAAGCATCCTCCTTTATTCTGCTGCAGCTTCCATTTCTCTGCAGCACTTGTTGGTTTGAGGAAACCCACTGATCTACAGATTAAGTTGCTTCCCATGAAGAAATCAAAGACAGGAGAGTTGTCTGACTGGATCTCTGGTTATGTTGCCATGTCTTTGTTTTTTTTTACCAAATAGAAACTGTTTGCAATAGTTTAACAGGGCCTCATTGCAGGTGACAGATTTTATTATGTCTTTGATGGACAGATAATGAAACACAACTGAGCTTTTGTTGGATTAAAGTGAAGTCTTGTGAGAGATAGTATGAGTGAAATGTTTGAATCAGGGTTGCATGGTGGTGTAGTGTGTCTAGAATGTGTGCAGACTAGTCCTGAAACCAGTCTTCACAGCTACAATTGAATGTGACAGATGCAATAAGGTCTCAAACAGAGTTTTAGGGAGATTTAATTCAACATATACACACGAGAAACAATTCTATGATTATGTAAATGAGAAGGAAATAAAGTTTAAATGATCTCAAATATGATTGATTGTTGCTGTATTTCACTTGAAAAGAAGATCACGAAGACTTTTTGGCTGGATATAGATTTTAAGACTTGGTTAGATACACTATTGTGTAGTTTAGCTCCTTAGGTTCTGATGAAGCTACTGTGAAAACAGATCATCAAAAAATCGTTGAGGTATGAAAAAGACAATTTGCTGTTTCAATTGATCTGTACTCTGGGGACTCTTTGTGTGTGTGTGTGTGTGTGTGAGTGAGTGTGTAACATGATTGCCATCAGGTGGATTGGGTGATGGATCAGCTTTCAAATGGTGTGTTTCTTGCTGCTCTGCTTCCTGTGCAGAGGGTTAGTAGAGCTGGAAAACCACAGGTTCAGAGGAATGAACCCCAGTTCACATTTCAGGCAACAGAACACCCACCTGACACGTCATCGTGTTAATCACCACTCCTGTTTGGGTTTATTTTTTTTCCTTTTAAATTCTTTTAAATACACCATAATATAGCCTACCTGTTTTGAAATGTGGCAACAACTTTGGAAGCAAGCAGTTCCAAATATGCATAAAGATTTATTTTTCTAATTGTGGTATGTGAACTATATGGTCATAATCCAAGCAGATAAGTTATATGTTTTGCATGCCTCACTTCCATGAAGTCAGACTTTCAGACATGCGCTGCCTTCTGTGGCTTTGATGTAAAGGGTTGTATTTTTTTCTGTATTGGTAAAGGTTATAAATGATAATGCTGAACAAGTCTCTGAAGCTGAATGGAAAAAGTTGTATTTACGGAAACAAGCTAACACTAAACCCAAATGTCAGCAAAATTCAGCCAAAGTTGTCAGGTTACTAAAAAATTACTTAGCAGGCTTTCTAAATCAATCCAGGTATTGGAAAGTTATTTCCTATCTGAAGTAAAAACGTGGGCTTGTCAACTTTATAAAAATAAATAAAGAAAAAGAAAATATTGCTGTAGTAGAAGCCAAGATGAAGAGAAGGGGAAGAGAAGTAAACAAAGACACAAGCAGCTAACATTTAAAACTGGATTGGTGCCAAATTAAGCTAATGTTTCTGCTTTGACTAGCTTAGCTCTGATGTTGCTAATAGTTCTGAAAGGGGAAATTATTTAGGCAGGCGTGTGAAGAAGTTGGTTCTTATGTGACCACTGTTTTGCTGGTTTTTTATGTTCCCTTCTTCCAACATGTCTGGCTTACATTAAACTGATCTAAAAGCCTATGAAGTTCTGCACAGTGACTGATTATTTTGGTTTGTTAGCGCAAAGATACACGGAGTCCATTAAGGACCTGAGCTTGACACCTCTGATGTAAAGGAGGTTAGCATGTCGGTGGAAGAAACAGGGTTTATCTTGTCATATTTAGTGTGAAATGTGACTCTAGATTGACCTAATGAAGTTGGATATTCCTTTTCCGGTGCAGGAAGGAAGTAACACACATTTATCTGCTAACTGATTCAAGTTCAAATGAAAGTGAAGTGAAATAACCAGCCAACATATTTACGTCCATTAATTCCAATGCTGGGTGGCAGCTTTTACCAGGAACTGTCAGGTGTGAGGCAAGGTACACCCTGGCCAGGTTGTCAGTCTAGTGCAGAGCCAATACAGAGATACTAGGTTGCACTTAGGGAAAATTTTGTTTTGACCCATTAATCTGACATGTGTTTGGACTGTAGGAAGAAGTGCCATGATCCGGCTCAGAGGTGGGATGAGGAGCTAATTGCAGGCCGTAAGGCGCAGGAGACAGCTTGAAGCCAAATGAAAAATGATTAGACAAAGGAACTAAAAGACCATGGACAACTACTACTATGAACTGTGGCTAAGGACAACTACAACTACTCACCATAAGCTACTACAACTAATGAACTCACAACCCAAAATCAGAGACCAAGGACCTAAATAAGACATAATACAATCAAATCAACATAAGTGACATCAATGAACTGAACACAAAGCTAAAGAAGAAAAGGAAACCAAAAAAAATAAAAAAAATACCACAAGAAGTGCCCAAATCATGAAGCTGGAGTATTCAAAAAGAACTAATATATACACATAAATAGCGCTTGCAAATTCTGCAGAAAAGCCCTACTAGAACCTCCCTTGCAGAGGTTTAAACCACCTTCATGCAGGTTGCATTTATAGTCATTTAAATGACAAGTTAAATACTATTTGACTTATCACAGCCAAGATCATCTGGTTTAGCCTACTGAGCTGAGATATCAGGGAATATAAAAAAAAATGGAAGTGAACTATTGCATCTATGGTTAAACTACAATCTAGCATTCGATCTGGGGGTGCAGGGTCACTCACGCTTCACTATCAGCACTATAATTCAATGCTGCATTTCAGTCCCTCGCAAAGATTTTTAAAAAAAGCCTCCTAAATAGGGATTTATTTGGGTGGGAGGAATTTGACCGATTGCAGTAACAGATTGCAACAAAAAAGATTGCAACAAAAGTTCCCATCTTATCATAATGTAACATTAAAGTTACATTATGATAAGATGGGAACTTTAATTTATGTACTCTCCTCCTCCCCAAGATCATTAAAGAAATTTCCCACATCCAGCTAGTGTCTCACAAGGATTAAGCAGTTACATCCGTTTCTGAAAATAATTATGTCCTGTTAGTTACCAACAGCTGACAGTTGTGACATTTAACCCCAAATAGCCACTTAAGACTTGTGGAGACATACTGTTAGAATCAACCGGCAACCACTGTTAAAAGAAGGGGAAGACAAGGCCATAGTCCAAATAATGCATTTTTCCCGTCATCCACAAGGGTCTCTAACGCCCATTTCAAGGTTAGCCCAGTTCAAAAAAACGATTTTAGGTTTAAATAGATTATCTATCTTCATGACAACTGAAAGGAAGTTAATTTTAAACTCAACCATATATTTGTCATTTAATTTATACATTATCAGCATGTTTTTTTGATTGACATGTATCTGATATCTGGGACGAAAAGACAATGTAGCACCAGCACTGTTTTTAGCCGGCTAACAGTACGGCTTATCTTTAGCCCAGCTACCCCCGTTAGCCGGTTTGCTCCTGTTAGAGTCAAGTTAGCTCAGTTAACTGACCCCTCGTATTTTCAGATTTTTGATAATAATTTCTGGGGGGAAAAGCACATAGCTTCAGAAACCTACGAGGAGGCCCCATCTATATAGTCTATGGTTAGAACCAAGAACCTGCTCAAAATGTCACAAAGTCAGGTGTGAATGATCTCTGAAATAAGGTTGTTTCATTAAACACTGTTGGATGAGGTGAATAGTCAGGCAACTCCAGAAGGATGATGAGAAGATATGCTGACAATAATACAGAGGTCACACAACCAACATTCTCACAAAGAAACACAAAAAAGGCACATCATCTTGTCCTTCTTTAATTTCTTCTTCTCTTCTTTGTTCATCTTACATTTACTTGTCTTTTCTCCACCCTTGATAGCTTGAGTATTTTGGATCATACAAAAAGGTCAGAGGGTGAAACAGAAAGATCAGTTGAATGCAGACACTGGCTGATGAACGGAAAAAACATGAACAAACAGTCAGGTTTTAAGAAACTAAATATCTCTGAAGGAAAAGAACAAACAAGCCAGAAATGCATTTTTAGCAGTTTGACTCTGACAGCTGAAATGTTAGCCTGACAAGACTGCAAACTGCAAGTCAGCAGAGACAGGAAGTTCTCACTGTATGTTAAATATAGTGACATTAGCCCCTCCAACCCAGAAAAACATTGTTCAACTGCGATGTCTGCGTGTGAAGCTGAGCTCTTACCCCTGTAAAAAGAGACCTGTGACATTATTCTATCGGATGAAGGATAAGCGGATTGACTTCAGAGAGACAAGAGGAGAAACTAAATTTGATGACATCATCAGTCTGTCTGACTAATCAGAGCACCTTGCCCCCTCTGGGGTTGAGATTTAGCTGCTGATGGTGAGAATTAAAGCTCTAGATTGGGTTCGGCTCACAGTATGGGAGGTTTGTAAATTGTTTTTGAGAAATAGTTCAAGTTTAAAAAGCACAAGATAAGTCTACTAACCAGTAACTCAGCATCTCAGAAACATGGCAAAGAAAACATGATTTTTTTTGCAACAAGGTGATCCCTAAGCAGCTATTAATTTGAAATTGGCATAGTCGTTTAATTTAAATTTTTAAATTTAAACTTGACTCCTTAATGGGAGGAGTGTTAGGCATGTATCATATTTTCAGTTTTCCTCATATTGTAGAAATACATTTTTAATTAATTAAGGTGATCTGCTGGTCATAAAAAGTCTTTCTTAATAAACACATGTTTGAAGATAATTAAAAAGACAATAAAACACTTAAATGCTGAAAAGTAATATTCCTCTAGACTTCATATTGATCACTGAGGGATGCCTTCATCACCCATCATTGATTTACTTAAAAATCATCCAAACACTTTGAAACCTTAGAGTAGTTAATAAAGAATCAATAAAAATGTGATATCTGAAAGCCTTCATTAATCAAAATCTAAACATTGCACAGCCAATAATAATTGCAGGATTTAGTGCAGAGATAAGAATACAGAAGTCACCACCGGTGTGAAGATTCCACAGTGGACTGAGTTTGTATACTAAAGACGAAAGCTACAATCAAATCAAACTGGAGTGAACAGCAATGGTCAGCACAATGGAGTGTTTTGGATGTGATGATTTCCCTTGCCTGGCATTGGAAATGGGGCTGCAGAATGAGGCCTGGTTTGAGATGGGATTAGCATTTCAAAGATGAGTGAGGTCACTTATTCCCTGTGGTGGTGGTGATTTTAAATCATTGCCATGGATGAAGGTTTTAACATTTAGAACTGCAGGAAATGACATACACAGACGTCAGTAAGTCTGCTTAAAGATTATTGAAAAAAAGGACACAAACACACATGCGGGCTAACAATGTCTCTTATGATCCAGCTCACTTTGGAAAAGGACGCTACACACAAAAGATGGAAGATGCAGTTTTAAAGGAGTTTAACTTTTCCACAAGATAAATAAACAAATATACAGGAGGGAGGGGCAAGTGGTGGAGCTCAAACTAAATACATGTGTGAGATTGCAAACTACAACTAAACAAAAACACAAAAAACCACCAGTTACACATCTAACAGAACAGAAAAACTAAGCCTAAATCACGGCCACCAGAAGCACAAGGGCGAACGTCCGGTGTCCGGGCCTTTGCCCATGGGGTCCGGTCGGGTTCAGCACGAAGGAGTAACATGGCCCCCCCCCTCTCATAATCTCACCACCTGCAGGAGGGGCCGTAGAGGTTCGGGTGCAGTGTGAGCCAGGAGGCGGCCGGGGGCAGGAGCCCTGGGTGTCCGATCCCCAGCTCCAGAAGCTGGCTTTGGGGACGTGGGACATCACCTCTCTTGCGGGAAAGGAGCCTGAGCAGGTGCATGAGGTTGACCAGTTCTGACTAGATATAGTTGGACTAATCTCAATGCACAGCTTGGGCTCTGGAACCAGTATCCTTGAGAAGAGTTGGAGCTTCTTCCACTCTGGCGTTGCCCTCGGTGTCAGGCACCGAGCGGATGTCGGCATACTAATTGTCCCCCAGCTGGGTGCTTGTACCACGGTGGATGAGAGGGTAGCCTCCAGGAGGTAGGTAACCAGGAGACTCTGATTTGCAGTTTGATGATCAACTTTATAGTCGTATTGTTGGACTTGAAGCCACGTGTCTTCAAGATTTCGGGTGAAGAGATGGGCAGAGCTGTCAACCGATCACCACCTGGTGGTGAATTGGCTCAGATGGTGGGGGAGGATGCCGGTAAGGCCTGGCAGGCCCAAACATTCCATCAGGTTCTGCTGGGAACATCTGGCAGAGTCCCCTGTCAGTAAGAACTTCAACTCCCACCTCCGGCACACCTTCAACTATGTCCCGAGTGAGGCAGGGATATTGGGTCCGAGTGGATTGTGTTCTGTGCCTCAATAGCTTTGACAGCCAGCTGGAGTTGTGGCCTGTTGTGGCGGCAATACCAGAACTCGCTGGTGGACACCAGTGGTGAGGGATGCCATCAAGCTGAAGAAGGAGTGTTATCTGGCCTTTTTAGCCTGTGGGACTCCGGAGGCAGCTGAGGTTCTGACAGGCTAAGCGGTATGCGGCTCTGGTGGTCGCCAAAGCAAAATTTCTGCCATGGGAGGAGTATGGTGAGGCCATGGAGATCGACTTTTGAACGGCTTCAAAGTGATTCTGGTCCACCATCCGGCGACTGAGGAGGGGATAGCAGTACTCTGTCAACACTGTCTACAGTGGGGATGGGGGGCTAATGACCTCAATCTGGGACGTTGTGGACGTTCTGTTGGTGGACAACATACATCGAAGACCTCCTTAATCCTAACTTGTCTTCTGATGAGGAAGCAGAGCTGAGAGACTCAGAGGTGGGTCTTCTCATCTCTGGGGCTGAAGTCGCTGAGGTGGTTTAAGAGCTCCTCAGTGGCAGGGCTGGCATGGTGCCATAGATGTGATTCACACGGAGTTTCTTAAAGCTGTGGGGCTGTCCTGGCTCACACGCCTCTGCAGCATCGCATGGACATTGGGGACAGTGCCCCTGGATTGGCAGACTGGGGTAGGGGTCCCCCTCTTCAAAAAGGGGGATCGGATGGTGTCTTCCAGCTACAGGGGGATCTCACTCCTCAGCCTCCCTGGGAAAGTCTATTCGGGGGTACTGAAGAGAGGAGGGTCTGTCAAATAGTCGAACCTCAGACTGAGGAGGAGCAATGTGGTTTGATCTGGTCCTGATCACCAGCTCTCACTTGAACGATTCACAGCCGAGTGTGAAGCAGCCGACCATCCGTAAGGGACTCAGAGTGGAGCCGCTGCTCCTCCACATGGAGAGGAGCCAGATGAGGTGGCTCCGGCATCTGGTTAGGATGCCTCCTGGACGCCTCCCTGGTAAGGTGTTCCGGGCACGTCCCTGTGGGAGGAGGCCCCGGGGAAGACCCAGGACACGCTGGACTGAT
>JBAMIG010000007.1:3674783-3685385 GCA_037177335.1 Kiunga ballochi | reverse complement strand
TAAGGCTGATAATCTGGCAGGGAAGGAGAGGATGGAGTGAGTATAAATACTGTGGACGCTCACAGGAAAGCTGAAGACAGCAGGTGGAATGAATGAGTGTGATTGCCTGGCAAGGCAGGACCAGTGGCAGACAGCAGAGCAGTCATCAGATAGTCCCAGGTGAATGGAATCACCTAATTAGCTCAGGCTGAGGTGAGATCATGACACCTTCATATTCTTTGTGATCATATTTTTCAGTCTGTTAAATTTTCTCTTTTCTCCAAACATGTTTTTTTTTAATCAATCTATTACATCACAGTAATGGATCTGCAAAATAAGGCCGTGGACTTTCAATGACATTTTTTAATCTGATATGTTGACATTTACAGTAAACTTACCAATAAAATGATTCTCTGCTGGGAAATTAGCGTATCGTTGCTATTAAGCTACAAACATGGCGGAACAGGGTAGAGTAGAACTTCCTGTGACCTGGAGGGGGGCGGGGCTTAACATGCCTCGTAAACATTTAAAGAGACGGCACCAAAACAAGTCGCTCTGAAGACACACCTCAGAACAGGGTTATAAGGTGTGTGTGGAGCGAGAATAAGCAGGAATTCAGACCAAAGCATTGCGGTTCTACTTTATACAGATAATAAGTGAATGATTTACATATTAAAAGGAATTAAAAGCTTCAGATATCGTCTTTTAGGTCTTTATTCACTGCAAAAACAAATGTATTTCTCACCCAGAGCTGAAAGAAAGCAATGACGTTTTTTCCTCTGGTTTGAGACGTCTCTGTTTCTGACATATTGCTAACAACACACACGTTTGTGTGATTGGTCAGAAACTTAAAGTGGTTGGAAAAGTGTGTGTGCAGTGGTTTCTGACTTCTACAGCTGCGTTTTCAAAAGTTTATCATTTCTGTCAGAAATTTGGCAAAAAGCTCAAAGTGAGTTTTTAACCTGCTTGTTCTAAAAGCAACACTTTAACTAAAATCTGCTGCATTCTTTGTTTTCATGAAGAGGAAGATTAGAAGTACCTTCACACATTTAGTGGGTTGATTTAAATCGTTGCTCATCGAAGCAATAAGCTAAATCATTCCTCATTGGCCTTTAATTCTTTTAAACACAAAAAAACGTTTTATTTTATTTATTTATTTGCTTTGATCTTTGTGCAGCACTTTGGCCGATGTGTGTGAGCTGCTTATACAGTACTTTATAAATGAAGTTGGACTG
The DNA here is from genome assembly GCA_037177335.1 of Kiunga ballochi. Classification (NCBI taxonomy): domain Eukaryota; kingdom Metazoa; phylum Chordata; class Actinopteri; order Atheriniformes; family Pseudomugilidae; genus Kiunga; species Kiunga ballochi. The sequence continues at coordinate 3,684,171 of JBAMIG010000007.1, read as the reverse complement.
GATCCATCCATCCATCCAAGCATCCGTCCATTAATCCATCCATCTTACCTCACCTTTGAGGTAAATAAAGTCCTCCATCCTGTTGATGCCTGCACACCATTACCTCGGCTCGTGATCAAGCTCTTTCCTACATTTTGCCCTAAGGTTGCACTTTACTTCTTTTTTTCCAGAAAGACTCAAACTCTTAGGCTTTTAATCCAATTTTTTCCCTTTTAAATCAGACTGTTTCTTTGCAGAAGATAGCTTTGGACAGATAGCTGTAATTCTTATCTCTGTGGTTTTGTCCTCCTTCCTCGGCTGATCTGTTTGTCCTTGCTGAGATGTCTTTGAGTTTCGCACTCAGTTTTCTTACCATGTGATTTCTGATTCTGCCATTAATGACATTTAATGCTACAAGTGGATTTTCAATCTACAGTTCGGTAGTTTCACCCAAGTTTCTCGGTGATTGGAGGGCCTCTCCAACCCAAGGTCGGTCTCAAAGCAAAGACGTTAGTGAGGCAGCAGACTGGGACAAAGAACAGATTTCACTTTACCTTGACTGCATGCAGAGCCTTTACAGGTAGAGCAGATGCTCTCAAAAGGATGAAACAACAATCCTTGTCTCTTCACACTTGAGCTGGGACGATTCGTTCACATCCAAGGTCAAGAGTGGTTCCTTGTGTGTCACATTCGAAACGAGATCCAACAAGAAACAAGGACAGGCGTGCACAGCAATAAAATGTTTGCAAAGGAAATGAAACCCCAGTAATAATTATGCCATATGTTCTCTGTAATACTTGCAAAATACGGAATAAAAAACAGGACCAGGCTATTTCTTGGATTTAGAAACATCATTGCGTAACTTTTTTTTCTCTCTGTGGTTCTGTTGGAGTGTCTGGAGTTTGCTGGAGTGGCCGTCGCAGCCACTGGAACTCCTCACCAGGTCCTCCCATTATAGCTCTCCAATCTATATATTTGCTCTTTTGTGGAGGCGAACTGCTGCCGCATGTTTGTCCACACTGACCCTCCAACTCCTCTGCTGAAACTCTCAATTTGTGAACGAGACCAAGAACAAGAAACGGTACAAACACAATCGTGCTCCGACTGCATACAAAGCAGCTCCGGGTACAAAACATAATTGGAATGTGTCCTTGAAGAAGAAACACTTACTGTACTCATCATTTCCACAGCTTGTATTAGAGCAGCAGGGATTTGTATTTAGACTTTGTTCAATGGCGTTTTGCAGAATAAAGACAAACAATGAACTGTGGAGGTGAATGCATGTCTGATGTGAAATTCAGTTCTCATCGGCTGTGGAGGCCAAACTGACAGCATATTTAGTGTATAAAAAAATAAAGCATGTGACCTTTCATTTGTACTGGGAGTATTTGGACTTTTAATGGGAGGAATTTGCCTGTTCTTGTCTTGAATATGAGAATCTTAGCCTCTTGTTGCAGGATGAATCAAGTTTAGTCGATAAGAATAGAGGATTATTGTGAAGTTTTGCTAAAAAAGAGCTTTTTTTTAAATGATTTAAAGGATTTTGTATTTGTATTTAACTTGCTTACTGAATAGATGGATCTATAAATGTTTCACAGCCAGTCATTCTGCATGTCCCGGTATTTGTCCCTCGCTTTTAGTCACCTGTAGAAAACAGACTAATCTTGACTTTTATAAACCAAAGTGCAGCTGAATTCATAGAAAATAATTCCATCAGCATATGTCACTGAAATATTTGCATCCTTATTCTTTTGCACTCTATTATTTGGCAGAAAATGATCCTGTGTGTTGTGCTGTCCCGTGACTTCCAACCACCCTAATAATATTTACTAACGCTGCAGATTTATCCTCATTATCTGCATTTGTAACAATGTGTTTATGGTTTTATCACAATAAATGATTCTGTGCAAGTTGATTTAATTCTACAACACATTTAAAAGAATCTGGACGAGTAAACAGAAACTGATGGTGATAAATATAAGCTAAAATAATTAGAAAAAATAGTAAGTAACCCTGTGATGGACTGGTGACCTATTGGTCCCCTCAATGTATGAATAAATAAGCAAAAAAAAAAAATAGTGATTGCATGTTAAAAACAAAGACATGCTTCTCAACCAAGACAAAAACCCAGCAAGAAAATATATGTTTCCAATAAAGCTTTCAAAAGTTTTCTCCCAGATTGAGGAACATTCATGTGCAACTGAGTGACAGGTGGAGCTCTGCAGAGCTCTGGATGGACGGGAAACCTGTAAAAGTTCAGACAGGTAAGACGACATCACGTCTTTCAAACCCTAAGAAAAAGACAAGTAGTGCATTTTTAACTGGATCAATCACATCCTGTCAACTGCAATAAGAAATGAGAAAAAATGCACTGGAGGAAAAACCTTCTTGTGTCTCAGTCAGGTCATTTTAAACCCGTGTGTTTTATAACATCAACATGTTTGGTATCACCAATCAGATTAACTGCAATTATATATTGGTTCAATTGAAAATATTTAGATCTTTGTAATTGAAGTAATTATTTAAGTTTTTCAGTTGATTGAGAAGATGTCACATGTTGATTTAACACAGTCACAATGGTTTTCTTAAGCTTCTCTTGTGTTAGGATCGCCTCCCAGTTTAGTTTTTTAATTCATTAAAAAAAGCACTTAAATTACTTTATTGCATCAAGGCTTTTTGACTTTGTCAAGAACCTTTATTTCAACTAAACTAAACAAGTATTTTTCACTTTACTATGAAATACTCTGGTTTAAATTACATTCATTGTGGTGTTGGGGTTGTTTTTGACCAGGTATGAAAATAATATTAAAAAGCAATAGTTAGAGCCAAAATGGACATAATAAGTGCATTGTTAGCCAACATACTGAAAACCAGCCCGTCTCTCAATAATGTGAGCTTCAGGGGATGCGTGTTCATGTGACCGGTTCAGGTGGCGTGATACAGCGTAAACAAGCAGGACGTTTTAACGGGTTTTAGAAAGCAAAACTAGGGGGAAATGCTTCAAAATGTTGTAGCAAATTTTCCCAAACACATAAAAAAAAAAAAAAAATAATGCTTTGTGACAACATTACGTGAGCAGTACTTTATCAGCTGGACGTGATTTTACAAGATCTGTGGCCAATGAAAACACCTGCAAATCTAAATAGTAGTTCTTATAAACTTAACAAATATTGTTTTGTTTTTGTTCATTTTTATTCTTTTTCCAAAAAACAGTAGCTACAGATACAACAGAGTCTGACAAGAAGATCACTTGTACTGCAGCGGCTCCTGCTGAACAATTCATTTAAAACAAAAGTTAGGCTCTTTCAGAGCTTAGTAGCTAACATGTACACGGCAGTGCTGCTGCTATAAATGTCATCAAAATGACCCAATTTGTTGTACCCAGTCATTGATATTAAAACATGTTTTGTGCTATTTATGCTATTCTACATGTATATATATATAAAGAGGTTTCATTGCTATAACGAACCTGGAGTGAAAAAGTCTCAGATTCAGATTTTTGTTTGTTTTTTTTTTAAAGGCTCACACACACAATAAAAGTAATTAAACTCAACATGTTTGTTGGATAAGGAAGCCTGACAGGTAACCAGGCGATGACAAATAAGATGAATGATACCTTAATGTTTTCAATGTATTTTAAAGTTTAAGACAGGTCATAATAGTTCCATTAATACTGGGGAACAGAAAGTTAACACAGGAAGAGGTTGCACGTTAATGACCATAAAACACAGATGCTAATGTTCAGCAGAATTAGCCTTTAGCAACTAATTTGCATATGATTTCCTATTTAAAGAAAAAATATTCAGATTTTTTCCACCTATGTAAATATATAATTACATTAGTAAACATAAAACAGAATGCACTATATTCTAAGTTCATATTAGTTACAGACAACACTTCTGCTTTGCCACATTTTCTCATCAGTTTAAGACATTTTGGTTGTTAAAACAAATATAATTGTAATAACTCTATGTCTGATACCAAATGGTACAATTGTGAACTACATTTTGCAATATTTGATGTATTTTTCACCAAAGAAGGTATTTTCAAGAAGGTTCATCAACAAGTATCCTAATTAAATTAGAGGTGATACATGTCAAACAAAACATCCTTTCTGATCATTGTAAAGACTAAATGCTCCTTTTAGTTTCTCCCTTTCTAACCATAGATATTCAGTGGGTCACAAGTCTGCCTCTTTTTAAGCAGCATCTGGCTGTTACTAAAATCCATCCTTAACCTTTTCAGTCTGTTTGGATATAGTAGCGAAGAATGACTTACTGAACAAAGTACAGTAGCTTTAGAGAAGTCATGACTGCCTGGTCATGAAATGTTTGTGGGACAAAAGAAAGCTCTTTAGTTATTGCCACAGGGTGAACATAAAAGTCGTTTGCTTTTTGTTTGACCGTCTTTTAAAGGCTGGTTCGCTGAGTGACTGGTACTGAAGAGCAACTTTTAGCTTGGAATATTTTAATATGTTCTTCAGAAACTGTAAATGGACACCCAACCCAAGGCTACGTTGAAGAAGCTTCATTATTTCTTTGGTCTGATCAAATTAAATAAAGCGTACTTGAGTTATTTCTTCAATGAAAGCCAAATTTTGAGTATTAAAACCAAACATCACAGTGGCAAATGTAATTATTACACATCTTATTTGGTTAATACTTAAAATATTTAGTTATTTTCCTTATTTTGAATGTCCACTAAAATGTTACAAATGCATTTTTTTCCTTTATAAATGAAGAAATTCCATTAGAATTAGAAAAATAGCCAAGCAATCACATGAAACGCACAAGTATTGTTGTTTTTTGTACAAGTTTAATGCATTAAACTTGTACCATTTTTTATTCTAAGATCTATTTGACTTTAAGACCAAGATCCTCACCCCCTGCAGCATCTGCCATACTCCGCAAGCTGCATTTGCAACCAGAAACTCCAAAAGCTTACAACAAAAGTCACTTAATCATTCATTTTCCCCCTGTAAATATTACCCCACACTAAAATTACATACAGCATCTGCCTCGGAGCCTTGTGTAACCTGGCTCTGATTCAACACTGTTGTGACCCACTTCCCAGATCAATGACATCTGGAGGAGGAGGAGGAGGAGGAGGTGGTGGCAGTGGGATGGGAGAAAAGGGGGGAGGGAAGGAAGGTCGCTGGGAGGTGCTGATGATGTCTAACAAACATGCCCGGCAGGAGGTAACCTCTGGAGCAGGTAGCATGGAGGAGGCGCTAAACGAGGACGACGTCCAACTGCGTGTTTCATTATGAGCAGATGCTGACACGATGGGAGAGAGGATGAGGAAGAGGAGGCTCGATTCAGGAAAAGCAAAAGGAATACAGATAGAAATCTGAATGTTAGGCAGAGAGGAAGAGGAAAACTGATTTTAAGAGTACCGTTATGTCTGGAAACTGAAGTGGCACTTCAGGTCATCTGTGTGTCAGATTTATGTTTTCACATGACACATTCTGCTTCTCCACGGTTTCACTGTGACCTCACACGCATGCATGAACAAATGCAAGATCACGGCATGCAGCCGCCAACAGCTACAACTCAAGCAGTTTTTTGTGTGTGAATGTATTTGTTCTGCCTTCAGGTCCAATGCGCAACTTGATTCATAACTTGAAGGTCACCAGTGCCTTGTAATTCTTCCAGTCACATAAACACTCAGTCTCACATGAAGTAATACTATAACAGCAGATTGGTAAAGTAGACTTAAAACTACAAGAAGCAAATATGTACTTTATTCACTTCCCATCATCAGTGTTCCTGCTGTACATATGTTTACAGTAATTGTTTGTGTCACAGCTGTGGCTTTATGCCAACATAGACAGCTGTTTATTCATTTCAGCATGAGAAAACCTGCAGAAGAAATCATATAAAGGTGCAGTATGATGTAACTGGAAAATAACTCAGCTTTTTGTATACACAATTTTATGGCAATCTTATCCCCACATATTATAAAAAGAAATTCCCATTCTATATACAAATAAGATGAAGAATAAAAAAATATATACAATGGTCAATATTTGTAAACGTGGGCTTCAAATATACAGTAAAAATGTGAATCTCATGGCATCTCAAAGTAAACTAGATACAGAACTCGGTACAAAATCAGCTATAATCTTTATTGGAGCTGTTGTGTACTATCATAATATTTAGAGGTGTAGGCCTTGTAATAATTAGCTTTATGAGAAATAGCATCCCATAGTAGCATTTAAATTAGTTTAGTTTTACTGGTAGTTTATAGCTTTAGTTGTAGTTTCTTATGTCTTGGTTGAATATTTAGGCTTAGATTATTTACATTGCAGTGGGAGTAATTTGACTTGTTTAGAAATAAATGTTATAGTTACACTTACATCATTGACATATCATAAAATAATTAGTTTAAACTAATTTGAATTCAAAACAAAAGCTGCTTAAACGTAGCTTTTCTGAAAAATGATCTAAGACAAACCAAACTCATGACAATCCTAAAATGACCCTAACAGACTAAATATATAGGCTACTACTTAATAAACTTGAATGAATCAAATTCATGGTGATTTATAAGCTTCCATTAAACATTACTTGCTAAATTAACAAACATTAAGCCTAAATGATTACTGAATCAAAACCAAACCTCTTTAGCTTGCTGTGTGATAAACAGTTGCAATTGCTACTTTAACTATACTGTTACAGAAGTTAAACCTAACCTTATTTACCTTATTTAAAATATCACTCTGAATTGCTAAGCTAACTTAATCAAAGCTTTGAATGTAATTATCAAAGCTCCTATCATTTCTATAGCTAGAGCTGGTTAGCCTGTTAGCTTTCACAAACAATAATCATTCAACAGAAAAAAACATATTTTAATGTTGAAAAAATTGCTTTAATTAGTTTGTTTTTGTTTGTTTGCCATTATAAACTGGAAATAAGCTAACACAAACCCATTTTTTTCAGATGCTAAGTTAAATTTGTCTCAAGCATTTATCTCAGCTAAACTTTAGCTGCTATGCAACAGTTAGCAAGTTTAACCAATTCAATGCTCTTGTACTCATAGATGAACAACTGGCAGGTTACTTTGTTTTTTAACTTATATTGTAGATGGTCATTCTTAACAAATGCAACTGAATTTTGATTAAAAAAAATCATGCTATCCACCTACGGCCGTGTATATAACAATGCAACTAAATTAGTTACCTAACTTGACCCATCTTGACCCAAGCACTAACATTAAGGTCTCTCTTTCAGAGCTAACGTGTTTAACGTGTCTAACTTTAGGCGTATACTCAGCATTTAGCTCTGCTAGCTAAAACTGTGAACATGTTTTACTAAAAAATTGCATTACCTGGCTCATACGTAAATATTCAAGGTCAAACACTAGTCAAGGCATGAACATTTATGGTAAAAACAAACCAATTTGCTGCCACAGCATAGCTACTATAACCAACACTGATGATTTCTGATACTTGGTCTAGGCCTAACCGTTTCAGCTGACTATCTGGTAAACTAAATCAAGTGTTAAGAACAATCAGCTACATAATTAAACTTGCTTCAGTTTAATGTTCAGCTACAGTAATTACCAATTTTGCTGTACAGAACTGAGGTTTAGATTGAGTACATACATCCTTTTTGAAATTCTTTAAACCCACAATTTCTAAATGCTAAATTCAGGACTGTTTTGCGCTATTTTACACTTGTTTAAGAAAAGGCCTTGCCAGCATGTACTTTTCTTATCTGGTCATCTTTTTTCATTATTTACAAAGTCCCACAATTTAATATTGCATGTTCTCTATATAAACTAGACAGTGTAAGATCATGCACAGTTCAGTTTTTGCACATTTTTATACTGGGCTATGAATCCATTCTGCGTTATTGTGGCTCTGCAAGCCGCTGATACATTTTTTTTAATTAGCATTACTTTTTTTAAACATTCCTTTTTTTCCCCTCAGCCAGCTTTTAATCTTTTTTTGGCTTTTTTTTCTCATTGATAAGACATTTTGCATGGAATGTGTTCTGCGTTGCGTTACCTGAGGTGTAAGACGTTCGTATCTATCCTCTTGTAGGTGGAGCGTCGTCAAGCGCCCAGCCGGAGAGGGGGGCCGGACAAAAAAGACTGCCTTAAGACAAAACTAAAGACACAAAGAGCATCTTAAGCTTCCCTTTTTTTCTCCTCCAATTTACAAAAAGAAAACAGATTAAATCCTCAAGCTTTTTTCCTCCCTGCTGCAGTTCGGAAGAGTTTCCCCCCCTTCCCCTCCCCACTTGCCTTGTGGTCGTGAACTGCTTTTTTTGCTCATGTTTCACATTCTTGGTACTAATTCCCATGGAGGAGAATCACATCATGAAAACAGATGAAAGAAAATACATTTTGTCAGAGGGTTTTCCTCAGTAACAAGAACTTAATCCTCTGATTTTTTGGGGTCTTTTTTGCCCCCTTCATGTCCTTGGTTGGTCACTTTTTGGGGAGTGGATTTGTACTTTTTAGTCTTTGCTGCACTGTTCTCTTTGTGGATGTAACCGAAGCCTAAGTGGACTCGTCCTGATCGCAGTGGATTATCAGCTCTTTGCCTTTCATGGGTTTTTGCTCTTGTTATTCTTTTTTTTTTCTTTTTTTTTGCTGCTTTTTTGCAGCTTTTTTTCTTGTGGGAACTGTAGTCCCACAATTATTTTCCCAGGGTCACATTCTTTAAGTATAGTTTTTCTTTTTTTCTGTTTTTGGTTTGGAAGCCCAGGTGCCTGTAGTTGATGACTGACAGTCAGGGTTCGGAGGACAGGGTGACTGCCAGATAATCAGCCAACAAGCCTTCCCTCATGGGCCAGTAGGAACTCTGTAAGGAACGGTAAAAACCTTTTTGGCCCGCATCATCACTCCTGCCACAATCATTATCATACATTTTTGTGGAATATTTGTTTACAGCTAAAGAGACATTGAAATTGTTGGGAAATCTTGTATACACCAGAATAAAGAAAGGAAATCAGTTAAGATTGAAGAAGAGTTGATCTTGTGTGCTAAACCAAGCTTTGAACAAACTAAAAGTTTTGGGAAACTGCCAAAATGTAACAATATTGCAAATGACAATAGCTACAAAGATTGCGTGCTTAAATCCTCAAGAAGTCAACATTTTTCTTACAAAGAATACAGATTTCTGCTGCACACAAACGCCTTTGAAATGTATTTAAACTATTTATCAAGTAATAAAAAAAAAATATTTTAGCAGCTTCACCACATTTATCACATTTTAATATTAACAAAGAATTTAACTTCAACACTTTAATTATGATAGATGAATTCCAGAAAAGTGGCTGAACAGTGGAACAGTTGGTTAGTACAATGGCCTCACAGCAAGAAGGTTGCTGGTTTGAGCCTCGGCTTGGGTGGGGCTCCAACTGGGAACGTTTCTGTGTGGAGTTAGCATGTTCTCCCC
>JBAMIG010000007.1:3651350-3661754 GCA_037177335.1 Kiunga ballochi | reverse complement strand
TAATAGAAAATAATTGAGAAGCACTGGGTTAATGTGTCATTTTGGACAGTTTTCAGTCAAACTGGTGGCGAATGTGGGAAAACGCTGCACCTGAATGATTAATGAGGATATATTCTTCGATTGCTTGGAGGTTTGTTGAATAACTTAATGAGAGAAAAGGAGTAAAGACTTGGAGGACTGGCCTGAAGGCGTCAGGTGAGAATATGTTCAAGCCAGGTAGTGATTTTCCTGACTTTGCACTTTTCCCAAAACTTTAACCAACGCGTAGAATTCCAGTCATACATTATTATTCCGATCTCCTCTGAGGTTCATTTCCCTTTTTCCTTTGTATATCTTCACTTTTCTGCCTCTGCGACCTCCTAATTTACCCACAGGGAACAGACAGTTTCATCTTCTCTTATTAAACTTAATTTACCCACTGTGTCTACGTGCGTGTGCAGTCTGCTCCAACACAAGGAGATGCAGCCATGCGGCAAATTGTCCTTGTCATCTGTGTGTCACCAGCAGAGTCCACAACCTTAACGAGGTCTGTGTGTCCGTTCGTTCCTCAGCTTGGTGGTAGGGGTCTCTAAGGAGCCCACTGCATGCCGTCCTTCTCTCGCGGTCAGGCCACCGCCGGCCTACTGGGACGTTTCCCTGGACGCAGCGGGGAGGACGTCGCTAACTAATTAGAGAGACGCGTTGAGCTGTTGTACCTGTGAAAGCTATCCTGCTGCTCAGTCTGCAATGACTTTTGGATATTTGTCTTCCCAGAAAAGCTGCTTAGCTTGACTTTATTCAGCACGATGCCTTGCTTAAAGACACCTGAACAAATTATATGATAAACATAAGAATAGAATGACCAACAACTTTTTGGTAATCAGGAAGTTTTAATGTAGAAACCTGGAAGTTTTTGTATGTAATGATTATATAACAGATATGATCGCATTAATAAATCAGGAAAAATGTCTGCACCACTTAATCCACTCCAGGGCAATGGGAGCATTAGAGAATATTAACAGGACAGAGGCGAGGCAGGGTACACCCTGCTCAAAGACCTATTAATTCAATTACTTATTCACCATTTGGAAAAAGAATCCTTGAACTTGTTTTACCTATTTTCTTTTAACAGTGTTCTCTCAATACTATCCCGTGGTGCGGCTTAGAGACGAAGAAATTTAAATAAATGAAGTGTAGGACAAAAACCAAATACGACAGTGGCTGGATGTGGAACAAAGGAGGTTAGAAAGGAGGCAGAGGAGGAGGTTGCTGATGAAAGGCGGGATGAAACACCAAGCACCACATAAGACATGAGATCTGGATTCAGACATCTTTCTACACACGCTGGTTGCATCTTATCATCTGCCGAGTGTTCAGTTCACTTTTCAGACTCAAACCTCTTCTCTCATTTCTGATGCTCTCCTTCTTATCCCTCCTCACAGTGAATTGGTCCTGATTCTCTCCGTCAGTCTCTGTCTTGGAAGCTTCTCAGTCTCTCTCAGAGCATCTCCTTTGTAAACGGATCCTCCGCCCAGCCTGCATTTGCATGGGCATGAGCCAAAAAGGCGTTTGGCAGGGATGGGGTGAGGGGGGGTCCCAAATGAGGAGGGGAATCTCATTTCCATATATAACAAGACCTTTTCTGCAGGCAGCCAGAGACCCAGAAAACAGCGAGATGGTTTTATTTATGTATGGTTTTGTCAACGATCTCCCCCGACGATTGAAGTCGGTCCAGGAAGCCAATTATTTGCTTGATTGCGGCCGTGTGCGACACATTCCTTTTAATTTAATTTAGTCTTTTTAGCTCATTCTATTGTATACATCCACAGAAGAGGAGCAGAAGAAAAACTCTTGCCGAGCATCAGCCGGACTGTGTGGAGGTTTGGCTCTTCCAGACCTATCTGTTTTTTCTTTGTGTGTCGTTGTTGCTGCAGTCAAAGTGGCAGCCTTTCATCTGCTTCCTGCTCGGCTCAAGGCCTGTTTCTGACCGGGAAGCTTCAGGGTGATAACCAAGCATCGTCTTCTCTTTCTCGCTTTTTACCGAAAATATCAATGAAAATAAACAACCTAGAACTTTCCCCATGAAGCAGAAAGAGCAACAGAGTGGCTTCGCATCAGCGTGGAGGACGAGCACACCAGCTCTTCTTTGGCTTTTTTTTATCAATCATGAAGAGGAAGCGAAAGAAAAGAGAAATGAAGGCATCTTATATTCACCAGCATACTACTACCCCCCCTTTCTAATCTGCGATGCAAAAGAATTAAAGCGTGGAGCCGAGCTGTTATCTCTTGCACACAGCACAAGAAAGAGAGGGAGCGAACAGACAAGAGCTGAATAATGAATCAAACACACTCCAAAGCTTTTTTACATTTCCTATAGACGGGTTCACCTTAAATATTGCGAGGCCTTCTTTTCAACCTGCGCTGCTTTCAGTCAAACAGAAACTCAGGAAGAATCAGATGCATGATGGACAGTAAGGTTCTTTCATCCTTGTGTTTATTTCCCCGACACGCCGACTGATGCTGTGGTGCATTTTTGAACCCAACTTGCAGGCTGACATTTTGCATAATGTGGGCAGAGCGGCTGCCGGCTGAGGCCGATCTGAGCAGCTGGACAGCTTGTGATGAATGCTGGGAAGCCTCGATGGGGAAGCCGGGGATACCGGCTGATGGATCGGCAGGGAGGACAGAGCTGTGGAGAAGCCATAAGGAACTAGCTTCCCGCAGGATAAACATGAATTTAATTAAACATCCTGGGGTTAGATCTGCGACCCCCAACAGAATGTTTTGGGGGAAATCAGAATTGTTTTGTTGAGAATATGAAGCAACATACAAAGAAATCAAACGTTAGGAGATTTAGGAGTGTGTTGCCCACAGGGCAGTCCCCTGAATCTGCATCTTGCATCTGCTCTGCAAAGCAGATCAACAGAACAATCAGAGTCTAATGATGATTCAAAGCTCAAACAGGAAGTTCTTCAGTCCACTCACCCTTTCTCCATTGCTGAAGAGTCACATTCATCCTATTCAAAACATCTATTTTAAAACAAGGCTGACTCCATCAGTACTGTCACTATAACAATTCATCTAATTATCTAAGTTTCTTTCAGACTTTCCGGCTCTAAACTAAAATATTTATACAAGTTGCATCATCAGGCTTTAAAGATACAACTGACCTGTACCTAATCTCCAAAACTCAAACTTATGGTAACGTTTTTGTGCATCTGGAATGATCACATGTATCAGTGTGAGATCATAAATCATCTACATTTCAAACTGACTGTAGAAAAACCAGGAGTCGTCGCAGGTTAAGCACGAGCCTGCGCCCTGATGCTCTGCGTGACTCCGCAGGCCGTTTTTCAGTGAAAAACTGGGAATTTTATGAGGCTGCCTGGTTGAATAATAGTTGATAATGGTTCAAGGAGATAAAGGCTATGGCTGCTGCTGTTTAACATATGGCTAGGTGCTAATGGAGCCCTCCAGATGCTCCGGTCTGCATTGTTAAATACCAGCAGTGAACATCCAGCCACGGCAGAGGCATGAGACTTCACAGCTTCCTACAGAAGATAATCTGATATTAATTACCATGGGGTGCCAATAAATCACTCACAATCATGTCATAAACATGAAGGGGTCCTTCATGCATCATTATAGCCTTGCAGAGATGAGCGAGCACAGGCTTTTCACTGTGACACCCTCAGCCTTGCATAAAAGCCCCTTCATTATCCCACCCCATCCTTCCTCTCACATCAGGGTTTTACTGCAACAGCTTCCAACATGTCTTTCTTCACATTCACTCACATCACCTAAGTCGACCTAAGTCGAATTACAATGCAGCTTCACACAGAGCTCCATAAAACTGCGTTAATGTGGGCAGGAGGACGGAGCTAATTACAGACTTTTCAGCTCTTCATTACCATCAATTACCTAATTGATGCATTTAGAAACATTTTATGAAGTGATTCATTTAATTTGCATTTAAATGATCCATCCATCTACTTTCTATATCCTCTCTTTGCTGCTACGGATGCTTCCCATCTCAGCATGCACTGGGTGAGAGGCTGCTGGCTCTTTGCTGGCCTCTTTTGAATGAGTACAAACATGGAACGCCTCCTTAAGGGCGAGCTTCCAAACCCCCAGTTCCAGATTTGGTAGAAGTAGCTGCCTTTTCCTGGCAATGCAAGCAATAAACCTGTAACACTGACAGAAATTAAAAGTAGGAGAGGAACTTCACCTGAACCACGCAGCAAGCCTCTCTTTCCATCTGCTGCTGATTATAATCAGTACTTTCTCTTGACTGGTTTTTCTTCTTCTTCCATTTACATTATGGTTTGTATTTAGCATATATATGATGATAACTATAAAAGAAATTTAAGAAGAAAGAGGGAAAAATGAAAACATTCTGGTAACCTTGGTTTTTTTTCATTGCAAACATAAATATTTTACATTTTGTTTATTTTTTTTTTTTATTATTTTCTATTAAGTTTTATGTTTCAGGTTCCAACACATATTAAAATAAATAGTCTAAACATAACAAGTAATACACGCTAGTTTGTCCAGTAAGCAGGAAGGAACAATGTGAGCGGTACTGGTTTGGTCTAATGGTGCAGAATGTTTCCCAATAAGGATTGTTTTTTTTCATGAAATATCCTGAAAGATGGAATAGATTTAAAGGAACGTGTCCTTTTATAGAAACAGAACAAACAAAGTACCTACTGTATGTCAGGCCGGTTAGGTGTTGCTGTGATGCAGCAGAAATGCATTAAAACCATAAATAAAACACAGAGCATGTGCAGAAACCAGTAGCTGCTGGGAGGGTTTAGCACATGCTGGTTTAGGGAGGAATTGCTTCAGGAAGACATGTAGGAAGATGAACCATTTATAACCTCTGCAAAAAAGCTGTTTTTTCCTACTTTTACATGTTTGTCAGCAACTACACAAAAGATTTGAGTGTTGTTTTTTTTTGTATTCTGGTTCCTGGTCTACCCGCGACACTAAGTTGGATGAAGTGGTATGAAGAATGGATCTTAGTCCATCTTAGGCTAGAAATAATTCTGCAAGTGATCTGGAAGGTTGCTGGTTTGACTCTGACCGATTAAAGGTTAAATATAAAACAATACAAAGAAAGACAAGTTTCCCTCCTTCCATCCTGCTCTTCTTCTGTGAATCTGCATATCTAATGAGCATGTGGGTGACTTGTACAACCTGGGCCCAGGCAGCACCTGCATATGAAAGCAGCTAAAGAGTATGAGCATGATCGGTGTCCTCACAGCTGCACGGCTCTGACCAAACATCTGCTTTGAATCTTCTGCTCTGCCGACCATGATGACGAATCTATTAGAGGCTGCGTTTAAAATGATACAGGAGATGACACAGCAGCTGCAAGGTTCACAGTCGGTCCCAGAGCTCCCGTCCAAACCAATCAAACTGACCCAGAAGAAACAACGAACACCAGCCGATTCATACTCAGTTGATCGGCTCTTTGTGAGGACTGATGGAGGCTGGGTAAAAAAAAATGAGTCCAGTTTGATTTAGAGAATTCAGATTATTTATCTTTCCAAATAAAATCAGCTTAGATTCTGTTAGCTCCACATTGTTAGTGCTGGCTTACTGACATTTCACCCTAATATATAAAACTGTCTTACGGTGTCAACATGGCGGAGGCCATTGGGTTCAATTAACTCATTGTCATGTTCAGGAAAGCATTTTGAGATGATTTTAACTTTATGCTGCAGGTTAAGGGAGGGTGACATGGTGCATCATCCTGCTGGAAGTATCCATCAGAAGATGCAACACTGTGGTCATAAAGGGATTAACATGGTCAATGACAATACGGTAGGCAGGTTGTAGTGTTTAGGCCATGTCAGGATGGTATTAAGGGACCCAGAGTGTGCCAATAAAATATCCCCCCCATGCCATTAAACCCCACTGCTGAACTGCTGGTGTGAGGCACAATGGATTCAGGCTCTCATCCAGATCCTGAAATTAGCATCTGAATGTGGGGCTGAAATAGTTTCCCATCTTCTATTGTCCATGTTTAGTGAGTCAGTGTGAGTTGTAGTCTCCTGTCCTTCGCTGAGGAAGCCATAGCCCATCTTCCCGCTTGGACAAGGTGTGTTTAGAGACTGCACAGGATATAGGTTGGTAGAAAAAAGCAGATATAGGTGGATCTGTGCTTTCATTTTGTTAACATCCTTACCAACATCCCAGTGGCTTACCAACACCTGCCCAATGATTGCTGTACAAACACTTGAACAAGCGTCCCTCCTAAACTTTTACACTTTCTTTTTACTGTGAGCTCTCTGCCCATTTTTAGATCTCTGATTAAAACTTCAACTCCATAGTAGAGTGTTCATACTACTACAACCTCAAGTTTGACCTTAGTACTTTAGTAGTCATAGTAAAAGTGGAAGATGAAAGATTTGTTAGGAGAAAATAACAGTTACACAAAGGACTCCAAATGGTTATTTTGGCACATTATGGACCTTTTGTTCTAAGTTTAGGGAACTCTGGTTTAAAAGTTTAAATGTGAATCCATAAATCATTTGCAGGTAGGGATGGGATCTATAAAAGACCTACTATTCGAGCTCCCAGAGATGACCCGCATGTTTTCAAGCACTGAACAACCATTATTAGCTTTTACTTTTTATTCTGAAAACACTTCATTCTGACGAGCTGCAGCTTCAGAGCCTTTTTATTGTCAACGACAACTATAAAAACTCATCTTGGATGCAGCTGATACTCAATAAATTAAATAAAAGTGAATTGTTCTGAACCTTCAGACGTTCATCATAAAGCCCAATTCTCTTTGAGTTCTTCATATAAACAGAGCTGTAATGAGGCAGCAGCTGCATCTACAGCGTGTCACTGTGATTTGCTGCTCAGGCTTTCATCACCAACACCACCTCACACACACACACACACACACACACATAATACAAAACAACGTGTCAAAATGAACGAGCACGCTGCCTCAGTCTGTGTTGGTCCAAAGTTTCCGCTTCATTTAAGTGCAGACTGTGCGCTTTCTCCATCTCAGGGCCTCATCCGCCACACTGCGTCCTCACTGTAATGCACCCCAGGGCTGCGTTAGATTTAGCTGCTATCATCCTTATTTGTTCGCTTTACCCAGTCAAGTACACATGATGTACAGTGCAGCTCTTCATCCACTTGGAGCTCGGTAGATAAGAGCTTTCCTTATCCCGCTTATCTTACAGAAGATAAAACACGCTCAGAGGACGAGTGGAAATGAGATGTGCCGACAAAGCGCATCTTTAAATGGAGAGGTGTTTCTTCCTTTCCAATAACCACGGCCTATGTAGAGCATGAAATGCTTGCAACTTCATGTGTGTGTGTGTGTGTATGTGTGTGTGTGATAGAGTAATATAGCAACATCATTTAAGTGTGAAAATGCATTAAGTCTGAATAGGTTAACGCATCGAAATGAGTGAAGGGAAGGTTGCGGACAAACCTGAATCCCATTTTCTGCATCGCTTCACCTGCTCACAGAGGGAGGATAGGTGGGTGATGTGCACCGAATGGCCAAATGTTCACCTGAGAGCGTGCAGGTGAAAGGCTGCGATGCATCACCTGTCGGCCAGATCGCCGCATGACCTCCAAGACTTTTTTTTTTCTTTATCTTATAATCCTCCTGCTGCTTGGGTTCAGATTGCCAGGACAAATTGAAACCCAAAGATGATGAAATCTTAAGAGACTGAAGAAAATGTTATGGTTGTTATAATTGGTCTAAATATCAGGTAAAACATCTGATCCGTCCAAATCTGATCAAACTCAGCTTGAACAAAGATAAAGTACATCATAATGCTAATTGAAGGAATTAAAGTAATTGTGTATTTTCTCATCATAGCATTAAATTCAGGATTAATTTTTATTGACTTTTATTGGCTAGAGAGAGCTCAGAGAAGAGACAAGATGCAAGAAAGAATCTATGTTATTTATGAATTAGAATATCTGCCAATGTTCAGTCACAAAGCTTCAAAGAAACATTTTAACACTTGACAAAGTGACCATCATGCCTCTTTTTTGATGATCCCATTATAGTGTAGCAAACCCTTAATGTTCTTCACAAGTCAGGGTTAATATTTCCCATCCTCCCTGCTGCACCTGCTCCTTCTGCTCGCTGTCAGTAGGAGGAAAAAGGATGATTTGTTGTTATTGACGGCCAGAAAATATTTCCACAGCCTCCTCTTTCCTCTACTGTCGTTTGTTTTTCT
Organism: Kiunga ballochi; assembly: GCA_037177335.1. NCBI lineage: Eukaryota > Metazoa > Chordata > Actinopteri > Atheriniformes > Pseudomugilidae > Kiunga > Kiunga ballochi. Next base: position 3,653,547 of record JBAMIG010000007.1, on the reverse strand, counting down.
CCCTTCCATGACAGAACACTGCAAAGCTTCATGACAGTGTTTCATTTCATGTCTTGGTGTTGTTTGTGCCTTTGACGCTTCACATGAAACATTCCCACTCGGCAGCTCCTCACAGATCACATATGTTTTATCACTGCCAACCATTTCCCCAGCAGCTGACTCTTTCAGTCCAATGAGGATCTTTCACTTCACAGTCCATTTATTAAAATTATTAAAAGCATTAATACATGTAAATTGCATGAATTGGAGTGTGAAGTCATTTTCAATGCAACTCGCTGAAACGCACCAACTTGCCTCTGAAGCGACAGCAAAATCGGGGATGAAGTTCAGCTTCATCAAGCAGAGAGGGAGTGTTGTCACACACACACACACACACACACACAGCAAAGCAGTGATTCTTATCTACCAACCCAGCTTCCAGGGATTAGACATGTCCCTTTAGGATGTTAATTTAAACATTTGCATATATTTGAACATGCTTGATTACGCATCCGCCTTTGTTTAGTTTTGTCAGGCAATTAATCCAACATTATCAGATTATTTCAGCACAACAAGATGTTGTGATTTTTATCTCTGCTGGAGCGAATGAACAATTGTCGTGTTAGACGATTCAGATTTTGGAACCAGTTTGCTGAAATAGTGATCAGCAGCAGGTCACGTTGTTCGACCAGATATGTTCAAACCAGCAAAAGCTCTTGAATCCTCCTCTGGGGAACTGGATAGGAACCAAAATATGTTGTTTTTTTTTTTTTGTTTTTTTTGCATAAACGTAAACTTCGGTGACCTTTCATCTTTTTTTTTATCTAGTGTTTTTTTATCTAGACTTCTTCCACCCTTTGTCCTTGGATTTATAAAAGTCTGCAAATCACTTGCAAATAAAAATCTTTATCTACTGTATTTTTTCTTGTTAACTAAAGAATAAATATTAGTTGAATACAAATAACCTGCCTACACACCTTATTTGTAGAAGTATAGAATAAAATAAAATCATTAATTTTTTAACTACAAATATAAAATTATTACACAAGGCTGGCTATAATAAGTATACAAATCCTCTCATTACATATACATGATTGAAATGGATGATCCACAATGTACAGCCTGTATTCACCTATTTCCAGTGGTGGCTGTGCAGACAGTAAAATCCTGTCTGGCCGTTGTTCCACCGTCACCAAACCAGCTGAATTTAATGAGCACATTTTATCTGCCAGGTAAATATTTCCAGTTACCATTTAAAACATGTTCTCTCACACACCAGCTGCACAGTTTGAGAGAATTTGACAACTTTGTTGCTCCAATGGCACAAAGTGATGTCGAAGCATTTTCCACAGCTCCTGTGATCCCAATCCAAAAGTACCTTTATCTTTTCTTTCATTTTTCAAATAAAACTATTTATTTTGTCTCCCTTTCCAAGATTTGAATAATTTCAACATCTTTTCTGGAATTTTCCAGGTCCTCACACACATTCTGCTCCACAGGTTTGATCACTTTATGTTCAGCAGAAAGAATGGAGGCCATAATGGAGCCAAGTATTCTGTAGCTGCTGCTGCTTTAATGAACATTTACAAAGCCTTTGGTTACAGCAGGAATGTGGATGCATGATCAGAAGCAAATCTTACAGCGCATCATCTGTGGTGCAGTGACCCACAGGAGGCTGATGTTTCCCACCGTCTTAACACGATTACATGCCTCACGCTCTGCTGGTGTGTATCACGGAGTCTGCAGCACCTGCTCTCCGATGTCAGATGTGAAAACAGCAGAAAACGTAAAGCTTTGAATGAATCTTCAGCTCAATTTGTCTGTAAAACAGAGACAGAAGCTTTCGTGAGATGTGTTTATATAATTTTCTCTGTTTGATCAAGTTAGCAAACTTTTGTGGAATGTGGGGGGAGTGTGAGTGTGTGCAACAACATCTAAACAAGATGCTCACCAGTTTTTTCATTTATGTTTTTACATATAATCTAAATGAGCTACAAAAAACAAACACACACACACACACACAATGAACACAGCTAACATGTTTTTATATACAGTATGTCCTCTGATTCATCTGCAGCAGCAAAAACAGCCTATATGAAGGAATAAGTACAGGTGTGTGTGTGTGTGTATGTGTTTGTGCGTGTGTGTGTGTGTGTGTGTGTGTATGTGTTTGTGTGTATATGTGTGTGTGTGTGTGTGTGTGTATGTGTTTGTGTGT
>JBAMIG010000007.1:3610853-3634073 GCA_037177335.1 Kiunga ballochi | reverse complement strand
CATATGTTACCCAAAGTTTATTTCCAAATAAGAAAAAAAACATGATTAGCATAGTGCTAGAAAAATGTACCATCCTTTATTTATAATTTCTGTTTCCAAGTCATTCTAATATCTAAGGGAGCAAGTGACAGAAAAAGATATTAGCAAGATGCAAGACAGTCTTTACTGACTGAAAAAACATCATAGTATAAGTCAGATGTGAGATTGATGCTGGAATAGCTGGTGGTACAGGGCACACCACCAAAACAATATTGCAAAAATGCAATCGTAAACAGCTTGCCATATCTCCTGCCCTCTGGTGGCTTTATAGATGATCCACCCTGTATTTTAAAAAAAGACTGCCTCTGCATTAAAAAAAAGATTTAATTAAAAAGACAACAATTATTTAACTATTCCTGTATATATGAAAACACAATTTAATCCTGCTTGCTTCTTTCTTGCAGATCAGTGGCGTCATTTAGCAGCTGTTCTTTTTATTTATTTATTATTCCCTAAGGTAAGTCAGGAATATTAGAAGCCTACTTTATAAATGAGAAGTTTGTGAAGACAAAGACAGCTTGTGTGCTTAGATGTGATCTCATTTGGACTAAATATGATAAGCCTTAGTGTGTAAGGAAGCTGGAGAAAAACTTGAGAAAACTGAAGTTTTCTTCAATTTTATGAAGAAGAAAATGCCCTTGCCAGGTCAAACAAAGCAGATACAGTGTGCACTTCTAATAACACACAACTATAGAAGACATAGAAAGTGAAAATTTAACACTAAGCTGAGATGAAACATGTATGAGTGTGCATCTGAACAGCAATTTAAAATGTCCTGCTGTAATCAGCACCCATTGAAAAACTAAACAAACTGCTTTGTCTTGGAAAGTCTTTCCAGTTTTTGAATCAGTCCACAGTAACAAAAAATAAAAGAAAAAAAAGAAAAAAATTCTTGCTATGTGCTGAGATTAAAATTTCAGGTTCATAAGATTCTGGTTTAATTCTGCCAGGAATCAACTAATCAATGACAAATGCCACGAACTGCCTTGATGATTCATTCATTCATTTTTTTTATAAACTAATCTTTCATCTATATAATATATATAATCACGAGTTTGAGGCTGTCATCCTCTAAAAGTGTCACTGAAATCAGTGCAAATTCAACATTACAGGGTTGTGAGGGAAGCTTTTCCCTTCTGCTACTCGGATCATCAGTACTTGTTCAAGCTGCAAAATCTAATATCCTCTGCTGACATAACAAAATCCTGCTTTCATATTAGGCCACATGTAACTTAGGTTTTCATTATTCACATGTTTAAATTCAATAAAAAATTATTTCATTTAATCAATTCTCTCAAGGGCTTGTGAGTAAAGCATACTGAACTTTATCACTGTGGCAAACTAACGACAGCTAAGTTAGAATCCATGTTACATCCTGTCTCTTTTCTGAGCCCTCACAAGTCACAAAAGTCTTTTGTTTTGTCTTACTCTGTCACTTTTAGTCTTTTTGTTTCTTCTCTCCCGCTGAGTGGAACATTGAAACAAGAGAGAAAAACCGAACATTAAGGATTGAAAGTAATACAATAGATTTTACAATAGTTATTAAATCTAACATTCTTCTCATCAGAAGAAGTCACTGATGAGCAGTCAAAATTTTGAGAACATAAACAGCAGAAATTTCTACATATCTCATAAAAAAATCTTTACGGTTACATGGTTTATCTTGTTGGTTACCCAGCAAAGTCACAAGTTTCGTGACTTTGGCTGTTTCTTGGTGTTTACATCAAAATGTCTGAAGGTGATACAACGGTAAAACTGAACATGGTGGTTGTCTGATTTGGCACAACAGGCTCAACTCCTCAAAGGAGGTAGAAGCAGTTTGGTCGTATTCCCCGCATCTTGTTTGGAGCCTCCTGGGAAACGAGTGAAAGTGTGTGGACTGTCGGTAAAACTAAGATGTGTGGGCTGCTGGCGTCACCGCTGATTGCAGCGGGGGAAGCTGCAGCATGTCTTTGAGCCTTCAGAGGAGCTGCACCTCCTCTCACTCCTCTATTGTTCCTCTAAGATAAATTAGAGCCATTGTCATAGGCTGAGAAAAAGTCATTAATTGAAGGTTTTCTTGCAGCTTTCAGCACAACACAAATCACACTCACGTACACACACACACGTTTAAAGGAAAAAATAGCTTCAAAGTAATTAAAAACATTAACACTTCAAGCAGAGGCAGGGAAAAAGAGGAGAAACGCTCTTTTGTGTACATTCGCTTCCATTTATCACCCCGGACTGAGCGGAAAGAGAGAAAGCACAAGGATTTAGCATATCTCTGCGACTAAAGTGGTGGAGCGGAAAAGAGGAGGAAGAGGAGGGGGATATGAAGAGGAGAGAGCCTATCCGCCTGGGCTCTTTACTCTAGTTGACAGCGTAAAATGTCAGATACTCATCTGGAAATTATTTCCATTTCATACCACTGACATCTTCCCAAGCGGGACTCTGAAATCTAATTAGTTTGACCGGAAAATGGTGACCAAGGTAGCGCAGTGTATTATGCAGAAAGACAGGCCAACAGGGTGAGCGAGGGGTCCCTGGGGTTAACTGGAACCCAGAAGTGTAGATAAGAGAGGGAGGGAGGGGCTCAGGAGGAACTCTTCATTTTAAAAAGCCTTGACTAATAGTGGCAACCTTGAATTCAGTGTTGCTGCCCTGTGACAGCGGTGCAGCGTCGTCTCGCCGAGGGGGCTGCAGAGACGAGGACAGATAGCACATTCACCTCCGGGGGGTTACCCCAGAACTTTTTAAACTACTCCCGACAAGAAACGCTCAAGCCCCCGGTGGTGCTGTGGGTGCTTCAGAGAGCTTTTTAAACTGGAGTGTTTTGTGATGTTTGTCACTCCGGGTGGTTGGATGGTTAATCACTGCTGTCACCGTAGAGCCTTCAAGCCTATATGTATACAGTGCAGAGCAAATTCATCCCAATCCATTCATTCTCCCTCTGCTAAAGCTGATCTGACACGTTGATGAACAGAGTTAAATCGTCCACACTGACAGCAAGGGAAGTTGTAACTTTTACAGAAAGATGCCCAACTATCACAGCAAAATTAGGTCGGGTAAAAAGTTCAAATAAACTGTTTTAAATGGGTGTCAAAATTCAGACAGCATCGTTGTCAAAATGTATTGCCCTGAATTCAGGCCTGGTTGTTTGCTCCCATTTCAAAAGTGAATCTTGCAGAGAATGTGCTGTTTCTGAGCCTTTAAATTGTCATGAGCTGTGTCTGTCCAAGCCCACCTGCTGAGCACTGGCTATGCACTGTTAATAGACATTTAAAGGTTCAGATACACAAACAGCCTGTTTACAGTGGAGAGGACTTGACTCGCTTTAGGAATGGCTAAAGTTAAAGACTAAAGGTTGAGTAAGGGGTATTACATATTGATAATATTGTTGTAAAATCTCTGATATCCATTTGAAATTGTTGCCGGACAATGCCAGATCTGTAAGACCTGCAGTGGGAACAAAGACAAGATTCCACTGTGACATGTAGATTACATCATCATGTCAGAAAATGCAACAATGCTTTGATTTTTGCAATGGATACAACTTTTATTGCCTATTAATGATTGTGTCTCTATGTCGTGGTAATGATAGGACCAGACAATATAAACACCCTGATGTAGAAAATGTATTAATAATTCCTTACAAAAAGACGGCAGATATTAACCACCAGAGATTGGAAAACATCCATATGTCTACCTACAGCATGATACTTTTTAAGTTGTACATGTTGTTGATAAAGTTAATTAAATTGAATATTTTGAAGTCATTGTGTAAACAGGCTGTGATGGAATGGCGACCTTACCAGCTCTCACCTGCTAAATGCTGGGATGGGCTCCAGCCTAATCCTGAACTGGATTGAGCCGTATAGAAAATGAATGAATGTATCAACATGTGGACTTAGTAAAGTCTATGACCTAAATAGTTTGTTTCAGATCACTCCCTCTCTTCATCAACATCTCCTTTATGGCCATGCTAGATGGTCTCTTGTGTTGGTCCGAAGAGTTGTCCACTCATTCTTGTCTATGCTGATGCATAAAGTAACAACTGAGCCCTGACAGACACATCAGTGGTCTCAGCTACAGTTAAGCCAACACAGGGGGTTCTATGCATGGCTTCATGCAGCTGTTACCAAGCAAGTCTGCCTGCAGGCTCCACTCTCAGCATTGGTTGCAGGAAATATGCAAAACAGAACTGCATTGAAGGTTTTTCTAAATAAAATGTATTGACTAAATCTATTGATAATGAGTTAAAACTTTCGTGTTGCCGTCTGGATGAGGTTTTAAGAAAGTTAAGTGCCTCAATTTAAACTTTAAAAAATATTATGCAGTGTGTTATCACTGCTGTCTCTGGATCATGCTAGCATAAATAGCACTGATCGTACCCCATCCTTATAAACACAACATACTTTTAAATTAACAGAAAAGTATGTAGAACTGTTTTAGGTCACCGTTGGATACTTTTCATTGGGACTTTTGGTGCAGATAGAAGCATTTTGCTACGCTGTAAGCATCAAAATTGACTCTCCTCTGAGGGAACACTTCTTAGCCAGTTTTTGGCAAGACAATGAAAGTTTATATTGTTTTTAGGTCATTACTTTTCACTTCAAAATTGCTTCTTTTCTGTAGCCAAACAACAAATGTTTATCTAGTATCATTGTACGTTAATGTGATTATATGTTTTTAATGTTTAACATTCCCACTTCTAACTAACGGCATCATCTCAGAGTAGGTCTGATTTTCTTCCTTCCAAGACGGATGAACACAAACAGCAAAGTCAAATCTAAATTCTGAAGCAGATTTGACACTTATTTAGTCCCAGCATTGCCACAAAACTGGCTGTTTTCCCCACCTCTGCTTGAGGCCACATCATTCTCTACCTGTGATTGGTTGGCATTTTTGCATTACTCTTGACCATCCTCAGTCCTCATGTCCAAACTCAACCAATCTATTTTATTTTTTAAACTAAGGTTTCTGGAGTTTTTTTCCGTTTCCTTGTAACATCATACATTTGGTACAATTACAATTACAAAAATATTATTCCTATACTTTTAAGTGTTTCCACCAAGGCTTTTAAACCCATTACATTTGACATTTCCAATCAAATAAGTAGTGCTAATTGCACTCACATCTAATCAAACTTCAACGTTGAATAAGATTTGCTCTTTTCATTTAATCTTCCTTACATTTAGTCATTTTCTGTCAGTGTCAAACACATGTGGAACTCAATTATGAAGATTGCTTCCTCTAGTGTTTTTGCCCTCATACCAGCATCAAAGTTTTTAGTGGGTGTGGAGAATTGTGAAGTTGCTATTTGTTGTCTCAACGATCCATTCACGCTTCTTGGTATTAGATAGAAGCTAATATAGTGGAGCAAACAAAGGCTTAGTATGTACAAGTTGGGATTGAGTCTGGATAAAGTGAATCAGAAAAGAGCCGCTAGCTAACATAAACCGACAGAATAGAGGCTTTGTCATGAGCCGAACTGGCCGTTAGTAATCAGTGCTCTTTGTAGTCAACGTGAGTCTTCCATATATTAAATAACTGATTGAATGATTAAGTTCTTTCTACCATAAAAATGGAAACTATCAGTATAAATGTTAAACCGTGACGTCCGCAGTCTACAGCAAGGCCAAAACATGAGTAGAAGTATCAATCAGGAAGCTGATTTGGTCTGTGCCCTTGAAAATAAAACTGGGGGCTCATGCCTCTTAAACCTCTATTAAATAGTTTATGTTAGAAGTTAGGATTCATAGTCGGACCTTGTGGTCCTGCAGAGTTAATAAGAACCCACTTTGACAGTTTATAAAGATGAAACTGTTTAGAGCTTTAGAAGTTGTGGATCACAAAACCTGAAAGTTTATTTTTTTTAAAGGAATCAATGACATACGGCCAAAAATATGAGGGTTTTTTTCCTCTGGAAAGCATTGACATGTTTACTTTACAGGATGAGCATTTAGTCGCTCATATAGAAATAATTCATTTTGAAGTAAAGATTCATCCTCTGAGGATGACTCCCACATTGAATCAGGCGGGTTTTCTTTATGTGCCACAGAGGTGTCTTTCTACTGCCATGTTAAAAGGGGCAACCCAAAGTGAACACACTTTCATGTCCACCATTGTGTTTCCCTGAAGGCTCCAAGTGCAACGGGCCACAGCTGCTTCTGTAAATGCTGAGCATCAGTACACTGTGAAATTAAAGTGGCCCAAACACTCAGAGTTTTAATTTTTAATTTAAAAGGTGACAAAGTTCTTAGATAATGCAATAACTGCTTTACTTCTTTTACTAATGAGGCAAAGTGGCAGGAAAAATGGCCCAGTCAGCAGCAACCAGTCCTTCCTGAGTTCTTGGCTGGAGGTGCAGTGGTGTCGGCTGCAGGGTGGCCTTTTTGTCCAGAATCGTATTGATCTCACATATTGGCTAATGCTCACCGTAATCGCCCAAACTCTCTCCACAATCACGCTTGCCAATTATCTCCCTCGTAAATCAAGGCCAATTATTTCTTGTGTTTAATTAGGATGAACACGACCCGCATCAGCTGGTTAGGGCGCTGAGTCCTGAGGACCCAAAGACAAGCTCTGGCACACCTGTTTCAGACATGTGCACATGCAAAGATACAGGAGATAACAGCATGTTTTAGCAACTCAAACTATAATAACAATATTTTATTGTATAAAATAACATACACTTACATATTGGAGGTTTTTTGTTTTTTTCAAAGCTTCTATAATCCTTTCAATGTTTCCCTAACTTCTCATCCATCTCTCTTTAATTCAGCTGTATTTGCACGGTGCTAATTCCTAACAGTCACTTGAAATGTCAGCGTTTACATGAATCAATCCATAAAAACAATCATATATGAGAAAAAACAATGGATTGTGTTAAATCTTCTCTTTATTAGATCCTGCACAAAGTGACGTAGTGAGAAAACAAACATCCTTTAATCAGGTCAGAAAATCTCGAGCCAAACCAGAACCAAAAAACGGATCTGCATACTTTAGTTCTGGAACTTATCCAATATGTTCCAGTGTAAGCTAAATGAAAAGGAAACAAAATATGCTGCAACATCCCAAAATAATGCACTGAAGTTTGTTTATTTTTTTATTTTTTTACCCTAGGAAGGCTTTAACATTGCTTCATCTCTGCTCCCCGCATCGTTCTTCCCCAAAGTGCTTCTGCTCTTCAGACTTTCTCCTTTGAATCCTACAAATATTGTCAATGGTTCTGATTCTGTGTGTTTCTGACACAATGGTTTGATATTACACAATATGCCCAAAGCAAACAGATACAATAAAAATGAGATTCTGATACGTTTTTATTTAAACTATCATATTTTACTGATTTTGCTCCTAATTAGAGACTGTGTTGATGGCACATTACAGAGATTTTAGTTTTAGCTAAAAGAATTTTCATTTAAAAAACTGAATAGCAGAAGAGAAAACATTAAATTTAAGCTTTTCTGTTTGTAAACAATATTAAATAAGGAAATAATAAATGATAAAATATGCTATTCCCTCTTATGACACAATTTGAGAAAAAAAATAAAGTGAAAAGTAGCAAAACAAAAGGGTTACATAAAACGTATTAACCATCTTATTCAATAAACAGAAATAGACAAGGTGCAGATTCCTTCAAAAGGAACATGAAACCAGACAGGTCAGCATGGAGATGCAGCTAAAACAGAGTCAGGTGGTGAAGAAACATCATGGAGTCTGATAGGAAAACCAACATTTACAGGTGTCTTAATGGAACAATGAGAGTTTTCTGCAATACCTGCTGTCAGTTTTAAAAACACATTCAGCTGTACAGACGATATATTCACAGTAAGCATCTTTCTCTGTTTAGCAGTTGTTTGGTAAAAGAAAGGCAGAAAATTTGGATCATTCTAAAGAGATGTAAATTATGTGCACGTTTAGAGTCCAGCTGTGCAGAAACCCGTTTCCAGTGGATGTTGAGAAAAAAAAGCAAAATGAAGAAGAATCAGCTGAGTGAGAGACAAGCCAAAAAAATCTGCAATCGATGATTTAAGGCCGAAGATTTTGGTGAAACAGGTCAACATTTGACCCGTGGATGTGAAAATCAACACGCTGAATCTGCTGTTGACAACAATAACCTTCATGTAAAATAGTAGAATCCCAGCTGCAACGTGGAAAAGCTGGTGTCAGAGATGCTGCAGCTCTGAGGAAGCATGAGCTCCATAAGCCTCCTGCTGACTCCACGTTCAGCCAAAGCTCTTATTAAGCAGCAGCTCTGAACTCGGCCGCCGCTCGCTCATGACTTAACAATTCTGCAAGCACCTTGCTTTTGCATGGGGAGTGCTTAAAAACTAAAATCCACAGGCGCGGCCGTGAGAATACGAGGACGTGCGAGAGGGGGAGGAGGGGGGAAAGCAGCGCTATTCAGCACTCCCTGGGATTAGAACTACACATCAACCTGCAAACAGACAGAAAAGCCGACGGTAGCTCCTTTTGCAAAAAAGAAGGCAATGAATTTCAATTATGCATGAAGCAGAGGGCATTTTGAGAAATAAGCGCCATTCCCCAGGAGGAGCCCCCCCACCCCAACGCTGCCTCCTCTGCAGCCTCCAGCGTCAGTATCAAAGAATGATCTAATGTCACGCACAGAGGAAAGGTTACTCTCTGCATACGCATTGATATTTCTGCTTCCATCTGTGACCTTTTTCCATTCTGAGCTGTGATTTTTTTCTTCTTTTTTATTTAAATGCAAACTCGGCCTGTCTGTCAATCCCAGATAGTCAGTCTCTGATACCAGATCATAATTATTCAAGGCCTCAACAGGAAGTAAAAAAACAAAACAAAACGAATGATTAGAGTAACGGCAAATAACAGTAACTAAGACACAAACCTGAATCACCCCCCCCCACTGCTCATCATCACTAATTATAATGTTTCCTGCAGGTAAGGAAAAAAGTAGCTGGATTCATTAGTCTTTAGCCTTAATTAGCTGCTTGTGAAACATTATTAACGTTCTAACAAACCAGAGTGTTTGTTTTCCTTTTTTAATGCAACTGATCCTGTTTCACGCTCAGCACTCACCGTTTGATTTGGTTTCCCTCTTTTCAGAGATAATTTAGGCGATGATCCCGCTCCTCTGTGAACTATTGGTGACTTTAAAAACACACACACCAAGCTTTAATTGATTTCTTTCAAATGCACAGAGCTGTGTGTGCAGATAAAAGGATAATGACAGTTTTAATCAGTCTCCTCCACTCACCAGCTAAACTGTGAATTTGCACCTTTGTTTTTTTTATTGCACTGTTTTTAAAAGGGAACAGAAGCATTTATTAAATCTTTGCATACAGAAATGCCAACATTACTGACGGGAAATCTTTATCTGTTTTCTATCAAATGTCATTTACAGTCAACTTTGACCCTAATTGGTTGAATAGTAAGGAAAATGTTCTGCTGCTTTAGATAAAAATCACAGGACAGGCAGGCATTCATGCCCAATACAAGTAAAAACTCAATGTAATAGAATAAAGACCAGAGCCAAACAGCCTTGTAAAAACTGACAAGAAGCTTAAAGAAACATCAGAGCACAGCTTGCTTACTTGATAAGTGAAGCAGAACTCTGAAACGAGAAATTATTTACAGCCAGGTATTACGCATATAACCTATCAGTCCTTTCTCCGCCCATTTGATTAAATAGCGCGTTCCGTAATTACTAAAATATCCTGTAACACAGCGGAGCGGTAGTCTGTCCAATCAAATCAAATTTAGTGATGTGCAAATGTAATCAAAGCCTCCCGTGCTATGCTAAAATATTTTAATCTGTAAGTCAATCACCCAGTGGATACAAACAGAAAGTTTCCAGATGAAGTGAAAAAGTCTGCAAACATCATAACCATAACCCTCATCTCCATGTCACGCCTCCTCTGGGTCTGCTGTTGCCTGTAGGTCACTCATCCCTCTGTTGTTTTTCTTTTCTTTGCAGATCTCAGGCCTCTTCCCGATGTGGCGATGACCGGTAACTGCACCCATGAGTGCACCGAATTTGGCCATTCCGACTCCTGTTGGATGCCTGGCCAACTGTCTCCCAATCGCAAGGTGTCCAAGAACGCCCCCAAGCTCTCCACCTTCGTGCCTTACCAGGAGATGGACGGCCAGGAGCAGCTGATGGCGAACGGCAACCCCAAGCCCGTGATGACAGAGGATCGTGGAACAGGCGGCGGCGGTGCTGGTGGCAGCAGCTCCAAAGTGGCCAACATGAGGTTCATGACACCCTACAGCAGTGCCTACCCCGGGAACGGGGACTCGTCCGGTAAAGACTGTGGGCTGGAAGAGATCCCACTAAGCCAGGCAACAGAGTACCACTCGGCTAACACCCCAACTGGCCAGACCGCCAAGAGGGAGATCTACCTGTGAAGGTCCAGTTCTCTCCAACCATCTCTCATTGATCGTCCCTGACGTCGCTCACCGCCACACCCCCCACCCCCTCACAGCTGCCCCCTGTGCCTATAACTCGCTGTGCCGCAGCGCCTACTCACCCCTTTTCCTTTTTATATCTGCACCACCGAACAAGGCTTTAGACCCCCTTCCTCGCTCACTGCACCCACCACCGCCCTCTGGAGAATCAATGTAAAATAGAAGAAATAATTCCAAGAAAAAAAAAATTGTGGTTCGTGCTGCTGCAGAAGGAATGTAATTACACCTCATCGTTGTGATGATTCTTTAGCTCCTCACGTATTTGAGTTGAGTTTTTGTGCATCGCTTCAGGCTTTGTTGCTGTGATGGGACACAAACTGAAAAAAAAACCCTTTGGGGGAGAAAGGAAACAATTTCTTGTAAATCCTACTTAAGTATACTATGTAATGCTATCTATTCTCGCTTTTTCTTTGTTTGTTTGTTTTTTGTTTTTCACAGGGTGGGGGTGGAGGGGGGTTTCTCTGTCGACTCTGAGGCAGTAGGACCTACTTCTCTCAGCCGAGTTGCATCAAATCAACCCGGTCTGTTTTTCTACAACAGCTTGTCATAAAATGAGACGTTTGCAGAAACGCAGCTGTTTTCTAACCTCTGGAGCTGAACTTAATTTTTTTTTTTGTTATTGTTGCTGTGAAGAGGGTTCTTTTTTCAGTGTACAGAGCTGTATATACAAACAGTGATGGAGGGACCTGCCGTGGCTCTTGGCGTGTATCCGTGCTATCTGCAGATCTTCATGCAACATCGCTTTGATGGACTGAAAATCTCTGCATGCACAAAGAATCACGGCCTTCGCTGTCACCATGCAGGAATCTGGACTCTTGCGCATCACCAACGGTGCCGAGTTACAAACACCAGATTTTTTTTTTCTCTATGACGTCACAACACACTGGGATTTTAGTTTAGAAGGGTTTAAAAACATTAGGAGGTGCAAAACCAAAACTGAAAAAAAGCTTCATTTAGTGGATCAGAATCTATGTACCGATTATTCATGCCATTGTCAGTAGTACTCCAGACACAATTAACCCAAAAATAAACATGAATCGGATTTAGGAAGGATATGGAAGAGCAGAAGCATGTTTTTTTTATCCTCCAACCGGCTCCATAATGAGAATAATTGTCCAAATCCTTTCCTGCGCACTACACTCTACACATTAGGTGGCATATTAGCAAACGAACTGGACAGAGCTGCTAAATTTGCAGGGTGTAAAGACAACAAAATGGTGACGGTAAAGGAAATAGAATCACTGGCATCCATATCGTTATATAACTAAGCATACAGTATTTATAAACTTTCTGTCTTTTTTACCGCTGTCAATCTGTGACGTTAGATTTGGTCAAATTGCTCCTTATAAATAAACATTAAATGCACACAATGAATGTATTGTATGTGTTGTTACAAGCAGGAAAATTCTCAGTCTGCTGGTATGAAGCAGACCTTCACAAAAACAATAAAAAAAACTTTCATTTTATTATTCAACCAACAAACTATAATTTCCAGTTTGATTTTGAGGTTTTGAGTCAAACCATGTTATGTTACCTCGGACAGACTACACTTTTGCCTAATCATCAACATTTTTCATATTATTTTTCTTTAAATTTGAAACCAACTAAAAAACAAAACACAGTAGCTGATAAATTACTGAAGAAAGCTGTTTTAGTGATCAACTATAGCCCCTCTTTTTTGCCATAACAATAGAGAAAATGTTCATTTTTAACTAAAATCTAATAGGTTCATCCTTCGGGGAGCAGGAATGTGATTAGTAAAAGACACAAACCAAAGCTTGGAAAGAGACAATTGGAGATGAATGAAAAACAACAAACTGAAACGTGAAAAATCAGGTACCTAGGGATCATTTTACAGAAATTTGTGAACGTTAGTTCGTTGTTGTTCGAGACCAAATTATGTGTCGCACTGGAAACTTATGTCCCAGATGTCGTATAAAGATCTTGATGTTATCTCTTCATACCACACATCTGTGTTTCCTGATGTCAGTGAATGTCTCCCTGCGGTGTTTTGAGCTTGAAGGAAGACCTCTCTGGTCGATGTTGCCTCTTGTTAATTCCCACCTCTTTACCCCCTTCCAGTGTGCAGCTGAGCCATTTTGCGTTTAGTGGGAACATTTATTAAACCCCTTAGCTGTACAGCGGGGGAGGTGGCCGGCGGTTACTGCCATGCTGCAGCCGCACAGGAATACAGGATTAATGGCACCTGTATGGGCTTCAGCCCACTAACACCCCCTCCATGCTGCACAGCACAGAAACAAATTACAACCTGAGGCTCTAAACATTACCAGCAATAATGTTCTCCAGTGGAAACAAACTGGTTTGGAAGTTCATTCTCTATGTGCTGCTTGTTAAAGCCAGCTGAGGATAATCGGAAATACAAGCTGAGAATGGGTGAATGAAATGGCAGTCCAGGGAAGAGAGTATGCTATGAAAGAGATATTATTTCACACATGTCCAGGGAAGACCCATTTATGCTCAACGCAGAAGAGAGATATGCAGAAGAATAGACAGTGAGATCTTCCTGCGGTTATGTGCTTTATTTATTCCGTTTTAAAGATGCTTAGTTATTCGTCACTTCAGAATGAAAACAGTAATACCATTTGAAATCACAGTGTTGAGTTTATGCCACTGGCAAAAGAAGCAAACCAGAGAGAAAGAAGAGGAAAAGGAAAACGATAACCCAAAAGCGCCAAACAAAAATAACCAAATTAAAACAGAAGATCATCAACAAACATTCTGGTTTTATTTCTGGTGATTGTATCAAAATTAGCAATGATACCAGCCAGTGTCTAAATGCTGAAGTGAACTTCTAACCCAACACGGCCCACTAGTAGCTTGAACTGACTTAACTACTATGGCAACATAAAAGATGCATAGAAGTATGAGAGTGACAACGTTAGAAATGGACGTTCCCATGTTCATAAGCGAGCATAAATGGGCCTTTCGAGTCACACCTATTCTCTTCACTGGCTCAAACATTTTGCAACAAAAATGAATTTTAAATGAGGTGTATAACCTAATCTTTGCTGCTTTGTCCAAAGACTTTTTAAAATTGTAATCCTGAGATAGTTTCCGGGGTTTGAAAGCATCTGGAAAGATTCAGGAGAAGATCTGCGGCATTCTTTAGGGTCTTGAACACATTTCTGATCTCACTCAAAAGAGGTCCCTCAGTTTTCAGGCATTAAAACTCTTCTAGGTTCATGCAGATCACATGTGGAACAATGACTCACCTTGCTTTAAAGTAAAAGTGCTGAGTTTAATTTTACCCAAAGCCTTTACCTTTTTCTTCTTTTCCATAATTCCATCAGACCTAAAATGTATCATTCCTCTCCGAAAGCATCTCTCTTCTCTGAACATTGACTTACGCGAGTGTTGGCTCATCGTTGATGCATTGTAGCTACCAAATAATGTTTGGACCCAGTATAACCCACATCTAAAGGGTTTGGTTTACTCATCGATGATTACTCACATAGCCACCATGCTAGCTACTCATATTTGACCCACACAACATCTGTAATCCACATTCAGACCAACAAAACATCATGATAACAACTGATCTACGCAACATTTACTAGTGTGTAAATCAGCCATAATCGAGGTATTAGTATTTGGGATTAGGCCTAAACATGTCTGCTATCTGGAGTTTGAACCCGCACACAGGTACAGATGGGAAAACTTGCTTGGATGCATTTATTGAAAGACATTAAATCGTGATTTGATCTTGACTTTGACAGTTGAAGCGTGCGGCTGTGTGTACACTCATGTCTTTGTGATGCTGTAATGCTATGTTGGACAGAGTCTGTTACAGACAGACATTTCCAGTTTCCCTCCACATACACTTCTGTAAAGTACCCAAGTTTTTGGGTGGTTTTAACAAGTAGTGTGTCATTTGGTCACCCAAACGGTCTCCGAAACCCTCATTGAAACACTAGATATTCTGCACCGTTGTGTCAGTGTTTGTTACATCTCTTTTATGCTGTATTTTACTTTGGTTGGCCATGTTCAGTGGTAAAATGGTGTGAATTTTGAGGACTGCTACAGTGGTTGTAAAAAAAAAAGGCTATACCACCGAGACTTAGTGATGCAGCTCACAAAGTTGCCTTTTTCTACAACATGGCCCAATGGGTTGTTATAGAGCGACTTGAAATGCATGAATCAAACTGGACAATAATACCGGCCTCATTTTCTCTTTGTGTTTCAATAAACTCCCAGACAAAAGGGAAAAAGCGATAGTTTCATCCATGTTTGTGAAAAGGTCTTGACAGCTGAATGTGAGTGTAAATGACTCGTCTTATTTCCTGATGGAAACATCCAGCTTCCATCGTCACTAGGGGGACATCAAAGTGTCACTGCGGCACCTTAGAAATGAACAGATAGCAAATCAGGGCTGTCTGCTGAGCCAGGACCGGGTCACATCTCGTTTTATAGGGCAAACAATTGTCTCTGCGGAAAGTGTTTGTCTTCTTCACTCCACTGCTTTCCTGTTTATCACGTAGCGCTCACCTGTTCCAGATCAGGTCTTTAATCCTCACGCTGTGTTCATGCGTTTGTGTGTGTTTGTTTGGAAACTTGCCACCTTGGCTCCATGTGGTTGCTTTCTTAAGGTGGCTTGATTTACGGTTGACATACCTGTCTCATCAGGAAACACACACACAGCAACGCACACACATTAACCATCATCCAGCTGCCACTCACTGCCCACGTGACTGAGATTTAGAGTTCATAGGTGCCACCAGAGTCTTTCGTGCTCCCCCTGTCTTCCTCTGGTGATTTAATACTTGCTCTCAGAGTTCTGATTGATTATTTACAGGCCAACATAGAGGTCCCTATCCACTCTCCTCCGCTTTCCCTCACCACGCTTCAGTTTCACCATGACTAAATCATTTTTTTCTCCTCTGTGATGCCTAACCGCTGCCTGACTGGGGGGTGATCTCCCAGGTGTCTTGTGTGTTGTGCTGTGTAAGGTGAAGATAGAGAAAAGGGGGCCGGAGGTCACGTAGTGTCGGTTTAAGCTCAACTTTTTTTGCCACCAATTAACCCTAGAAGAAGAAAAACAACCTCTGGTAACCCCCGGCAACCTTTGGTGAACACGTTGCAGTTAACCTGAGAAGAATCAAGCAAACACAAACGCTGCCAGTTTGTATGTATCTGCACTCCCTTGCACAGATTTATTTAGCTTATTACAGCCATAAAAACACACAACAAATGTGTGTTTTCACAAATGTGTTCGCATTCAATACACTACATGGTCAAAAGTATGCAGGCATCAGCAGATTACTATCATGTGCACAAAAATGAGCAAGGCTGAGATGTTGTAACCTTTCATTTCATCACAGAAGGGTTTGATATGTTTGTGTTCATTACAAAGTGGAGAAACATTAATGGCTTCCTCTGTCTATTACCAGGATTCAATCATTCTGACACATCAGGTAGTGCTTTAAGTTAGGTTAAACATCGAAGTTCTTGCACAGTCAGCATTCCCTCGATATTCACATCATTGTGTAAGACGTGGTTGTTTGTGGAAGAAATAGTATCCCTTTCACATCTGTATGTTGTTGAATTTAAAGGGAGTGTAAGGATGAACTCTGGCTTCTTTAAGTCTATTTTTCTTGCACCTTCTTGCACAAGTGTAGCTCTTATAAGCTGGAGACAAATATACCTGCATTCGACACACCACAGTCGGGAATCTTTCTTTTTTTTTGGTCTTAAATGAAAAGGAATAAACACAGGCAGACGACCCGCAGTAGGAAATTGGACAGTAGCAATTTTTTTGTTGATGACAATAATAATAATAATAATAATTAAATAACAATGGTAAAGATAAAATTGGCACTGAATGTGCAGTATATTCATTTCACGTTCACACAAGGACCTTCTGACTGACTGAAATTAAACTTGTTTTTGTGTCTAAAATACAAACACATCCTGCTTCCTGGTGGAAAACCCAAACCCTTTTTGAGTTCCTTTGAACCCTCTGCAAAAAAAAAAGATCCACATTTAAATCTGCTTTCTGGTAATGTTATATGTAGTTCTTCACTTAAAATCAGACATTTAATTGTGAAACTGTTCATGGGTCTGAGAAAAGGAAGCCATGAGGCATATTTTTGTCAACGTTTATTTCAAAATGTTGTTTTGGATGCACACATCTGTTCTACCTGTAAGGTGACGAAAGAAAATACTCTCAGAGATAGTTTATGGTCAGGCTTGAGAGGACAATACTTACATTCCTATTACTTTTTTTGTAATAATAAATCATAACATTTAGGCACTAAAACACATTTGTTTAACCTTAATTTATTATTAAATTCTAGAGTGCACTACTGTAGTTCACTTCTGAAACACTTTATAAAATTACTGATTCATGACTGAAGTGCATAAATATCTGGCAGTATTTTTGGATAAAGATTGGTTTACTACTGACAGGCATTATTTATGTATGAAATTCACAGCTGAACTTAACAGAAAGTGTTTCCCAAAATACAGATTGTGTGTCACATTTGTCTTATTCTCAAAGCTGCTACAATCTGTATTTCTTTCATTCATTGTTGCTCAAATGGCAGCATTAGTTTTCTCAAAAAGGATGGAAGGGGCCCAGTTTCATGTTGGTTCTGTTTCTCTGGCCGGGCTGACAACAGGAAAAGAAATGAGTTGAGCAGAAGTTTTAACTACATGCAAAACATGTCTGTTTACTCTCAGCATGGTTTGAGATTCAGCCTGTATTTTGAAACTTTACCTTTAAACACTGATCCAGTTTGTGTCTCCTTGTGGTCCCTTTATGAATCATGTAGTTGTAACCGGGATTTTATCCATTTAATAGATTCTACTTTTTTTTTTTTTTTTACAAACAATGAATGATTTCGGCTTCTGAGTCTGTGCATAAGTTTTGCAATATTCAAAATCAAATGCCGGTATATAACTCAGTACCTCTCCCTCAGTCTGTCAGTGTTGTTACAAACCTATCAGCTACATTATGACTCATTGATTTGTTTCTCTACTGTCAACTGGCATTTAGTCTGAATCCAGTTAATGCCTCGTGTAATCACTGTTGGAAATATCCAGGGCATTAGCATTGATGATGATGTTTCAGTCACAGAAAAACAATAAACCAGCGGTTGATAAACGAAGGTGGATTTATGAGGAATCTTTCTACTGTTTATGTCGCAGCCAAAAAAAAACATTTGTGTCATTAGATGTGCATATGAGGTAAATCTGGTCAACTTGTTTTATATGTTTAACTGGTTGTATGCAGGTTGACTCCAGGGTGGGGGTCAGGGCAAAGTGCGGAAGATGTAAAACCCTCACACTGACATTTATTTTTTCTAAGCCCCTGATATATTTCCTCAACATGTTCAGAATAAATCAACACAAATTTTAGTCACAATTAAAGCTAAAAGGAAAATTTCACTGACAACAAATTTATAACGTGCTGCAGATGCTGCAGATGTTTCAGTGATTTTGTGAGTAATCAGGTTTTAGAAACAAACCATGCCTACCTAAAAAAAAGAAAAACACATTTATATCAACTTCAGGATGCAGAAAAACACAGATGCGATCCGGAACACCTTGTTGCTTGTTGTGTTGCACTAAGAACCTGTTGAGATGGTAAAAATAAGTGTATGTATACAACATGTGGCATTTAAAGACACAGCACTACACAACTCAAGTTTGTCATTATGTAAAAAGAAATGCTGAAATGATACTTCAACCAAGCAGACAATATTTAAAAAAAAAACACCATGTTGGCGCGGTCAAAAGACCTTTAAACCCAAATGTTTTCTTTGTTTATTGGACAGATAATGGAATCTACATTGCATGTTCACACCTTCAAGACATCAATTTGTTTTGTTCATTCTGTGACTGACTTTTCATTGGTGCAAATGTCTTACATGAAAATTAAAATGATGACAGGGAGGTGACAGACTCTGCCTGTAATTATCTAATGAAATTCGGTCGAGGGGGAGGGTATTTTTGGTTATGTATTATACCAAGGCTGAAGTCTCTGAAGACAAAGGCTCCAGCTGAGCATGAAACAAGCCAACTTTATAAATATTATACATTTTTGTTGTTGTCGCAGTTGTTTTTAATCAATGTTATGAAATCAACACTGCTGTAGACATACTGTATGAAAATAAGTGGTCGTTGCTATTTCTTACTCGACTGGCAGGTGTCGAAGATTACTTTTTTTTCTGAACAGGCAGATTGGACTCTGTTTTCTTTTTCTTTTATCAGTTGTGAAGACTTGAAAATCACACGCAAAGCCAAGTAAATAAACCCCAAACAGAAAATCAGACACGTCAAACTAATTTTTAAAATGTATATGGTTTATTTTATTGACACTATTACTCCAGATGTCCAAAGACACAAAACAGACTTGTTAAATGTCATGAACTAAAATTTGCAGGTGGGCATTTTCCTCACACTGTCAGTAGATAAAAATAACCTTGGTAAAAATGTACAATTTCACATATGGTCGCAGCCAGTCCATTAAATACAGTGTAATGGACAGGTCTGACAAAACACCCTCCCATCATTTTAACTGACTTGTTCTAAAAGATTGAAAGGTGATTTGTCAGTCAAACTCGGTTGCATTTGGTCTCCTCAATCAAACTGCCACTTTTTTGTCTACGAGTACAGATTATGTACTTTCAGAAGTTTGGGGCACTTGAAAAGGCAACAAAGACTGAGAGCTTGGCTGCCTAGCTACATTAGCTAGCATACTTTATCAAAACACGATACACACTTGATATTAAGAGACCTTACAGTGGAAAATATGTCTACATCAAGTGTGAAAGGAAAAAAAACACATTTTAAAGAGCAACAGTTAGCAAATTGATGCTGCTAGCAAGAACCGTAGGTAGCATAGCACATTTCTGTGCTTTGGAGAGACATGGCTTCGAGCGAAGTATGGAGAAAATGGTTTTGGCTTTTGAATTGTGTATTTTCAAGATGTAGTTTGCTCAAACAGTTTCCCTATCCTACCTTAAAATGAGGGGAAAGATGTAATTGGTGGCATTATCTCAGCATACTAGTTCAGCTAATATTTGGGACACTGTATATATTTGGGACAATATACACTGTGGGTGTAGACTTGAAATTTTAAGAAGACAGTTGTATCATTTTGTGTGTATTTTATGGAGCTCTATAAGTCCAACTGTTGTGTTAAAATGTGAGCTCAGATCAAACAAACTTATGGGAGCTCCATAAGATTGACTTTAGGAAGTAAAATTGGGCCAGTTTTTATATAATAAAAGCTAAACATGCGGCAGAATGGATCAGTACACACTATAGGTGATGAAACTAACAGGATTTTAGGAACTGTTTGAGAAAATGTGTGTCTGATCGAGACAAAAATTAAATCTATGACAGTTTCATATTTAGGAACATCAAAGTCTTAATTGTTTTTTTTTTTTTGTTTGATTTTTTTAACTCTTTGGTCAGAATAGAAACAGAAAACAGGAGGACAGAACTGCCGACACTTTTGTCTTTACAGGAAGTCCACATTTGTAGCCTAAATGTTGGTCGGTTATATTTATATAGGAAAATGCTAGTGATGCCTTGTTTTTTGTACAGTTTTATGTACATGCAAGTGTAGGTTTTTAAAAGATGAAAACTATATATATTCAAACAACATGAAGGAAATCTGACCCTGAACTGTAGGATTTTATTGTCTAAAGTACCGTAGGCTCTATTAAATGTAGGAGTGATGAGTCAGGCTTAGATCGGAGGACGGCAGCGAGTCTCCGATTATCCACCGGCTTTACTGCTTTTCCTTTCCTCATGTTTGTTCAGACCCACATTGTGTTTTGTTTATTTGTTTTGTTGTTCTTTAGATTTGTTTCTATTGGAGGAAGTTGGGTGATGTGTTTGTTTGAACCTCATCTGTTCTCTTTTATCGCATGTTTGAATTTTAAAAAATGTGGTCTTTTTATTTTTGCTGAGCAAATCAAAGAAACAATATCTTGTAATTACTCCTTCCTTATAGCTTTACAATAAAATACATTCAGTCAAAGACATGACTCTTCGTTAATGCTCTCCTCTGATTTTATACAACAGCACAGCTTTAAGTCTCTTGTGTCCACCAACCAAATGTTTTTATCTGCGCAAATAGTCCAGGAATTACGGTACTGATTGTCCTGCTACAAATGTGTGAGACCTTCTGAATCTTGCCTGTGATTAGACGGTCATAGCGCGGGGGTCCTGTGTTCTACCATAATGACAACTAAATGGGTGAAAAAGTACATTTTTCTGGTGATTTCAGAACTGTTCAAATATGTTATATGGTTTGGACGTTATAACCATATGAAGTATGCATGTCACATCCTGTCTGTGCCGACAGGTGTGTCGCAAGAAGATTAATGTACCAGTACACAAAAGTTTTAAAACAGTATTTTAACAAAGAAAAGACCAAACTGTAAATATCCCCAAAAGAAACAGTAAAATATGTTCATCCCAGTTAAATTCAGCTAAAATATAATAATGATCCACTTAAAACAATTCGATTATCGATTAGTCTACATTAGTACATTATATAATCACAGTGTTTAAACCAATTAAATGAATAAAAATAAATAAATAAATAAATAATTATCAAGCAATATATGGCATCAAATATTCTGCTCTATATCTGAAAAGACTTGTCCAGAAAAACCTGGATTAAAACCAGAACCAGGAACTGGACATCTGCTTTGACCAGTTGGATCAGCATTTTGGATCAGAACAATTTTTGGATGGAATAGCAGTAAACTTGATAAACACCATGCAGTTATCCAATCAAGAATGGACTCGTTTTTTAGTTTTTTTTTGGTCTAAAATCAAGATGTTCATCACCAGACTACTGAAGGAAGTCAGTCCAAGAAAAAAACTGTTTTAACTGTGAGTCAAAGAAAGATCCTGGTCCAAAATTATTCATAGCACTGGTGCCTAAGGTATTTCTGTGCAAAGGAATTAGCAGGATAAACAATGTGTCTTGACTACATCTACAGCATGTAATCTAACTGGGTGCTTTGTTTAATGTAAATTCATGGATAAGTATAGCGGCGTATCATCAATAAAGATTTATTCCATGCTGTTTCTCATATCACCTTATAGAAATGTGTAAAATAGGAAAGTATTGCTTAAATCTCAGAAACTCTCATTACACTTGTGTGTGAGGTGGATTTGACATTTACATGAAGAAAACTGAAATCTACGTTTATTCATCAAAGCAAAAAGTATTTTGATAAGTTTTTTGCAATCTATTCTGAATGCAAAGTGTCTCTTTTTGAAGCTCTGTGGCTTCCAGCTGAAGACTCAAAAGAAGAGCATCTTTTTACGAATGCTGCAGCAATATAGCACCTTTTATGAAATTAATTTATACTCGGTTTCAGCAAGGCCTGTTCAATTTTACCCTTATATTACTCGGGCAGAACATCACTAGTCTGATGGCAATACAAGATTACATTGATTCAAAATAATAAGATGTCTCTAATTCAGTTATTTCTTTTTGTTTCAGGTTCCAGTGAGGAATGTGAGACTACATCACAGCTGATTTAACAAAATCACATCCATTCATTAAAAAAAAAATCTATTTTTCTCACTGAGCCCATCCAGACCTTTTAATGAAAACAATCTGTACTCTCTGGAAAAAAGAAACTCAAAGAACACATGTTGTTTAAAATATAAATTAATCCTATTTACAGTTTCAGTCTAAATAGTTTTACAGTAACAAAGGTAGCACAGTCTGACTTTATTATCCTTACACATCTCACCTTTAGGTAGCCTCATTGTCTTCATCTGACTCAAATCAGTTTGTTAGAACAAGACAAACGATTCCACTGATTCTTTCTGAAAACCATCTCACTGACTCAAAAAATTAATACAGCTGAAATCAAGAAAGATATCCTTTATGTTGAAATGAATGCCATCAAATTGACGTCCCTATGAAGGGAAAATATGACACGTGGCAGTTCATCAGTACTGCTTGCAGCCATAAAATGAGTGTTAGATGGAACAAAAAAATTATGGTGAATGTGTGGAATAAAAGCAACACAATTTAATCTTTTGGACCCATCGGAAAATGGCTTAAAAGGCCTTTATTTCTGGTAATACTGGGTCCAGGTGTTACCAGTGCAGAACAATATGACCACACCCAGTAGACACCTGACCAGAATGCCAGATAGCCATGCAACCAGTAGAGGTGGAATTGTCACAGAATCTCTATTGGGATTGACATTAGCTCATTGAACATGTTGATTTTGCCCCCTGATATTGTGAGATTTGGTCCTGCAAACTGCTGCTCCCTGGATATTTTCTTTTTATCCACACCATTGCCTGTAAACCCACTTTCTGCACTATTTCCACAAGCCCACGTGGCACCAACAGCACTTTGTAAAGCTCTTTGTGTCATATTCTTTTATATACAGTGCTTCACAGATTGATGGAGCTTGAACTGCTGTGCCACATTTAAAATCCTCTTTCTTCAGGTTTATGCTCAATATGAACTCCAATCATATCACTAAATAAAACTATATTTATTCTGCATTCTTCACACAATTAAATGCAGCACATAGTGCTTTATAAATGATAAACAGAGAAATTAAAAGTTATTTATTTATACACCTATAGATGTGTGCACGCACACACATGTATATATATATATAAATATACATGACAAAACACTGATATAGAGAATATCCATCCATCCATTATCTACCGCTTCATCCCTAACGGGGTCGCGGGGGGGCTGGAGCCTATCCCAGCAGCCAACGG
>JBAMIG010000007.1:3563767-3575179 GCA_037177335.1 Kiunga ballochi | reverse complement strand
TTAATATTAATTTATGACGCTATAACGCTACACATAATATGACAATATTAAGGTCTGTAAGAAGGAGAAAGTTTCTGTCTGCAGCTGCACAAGAAGGAAGAAAGGTAAAAGAGATTAATGCAACAAGCTGGACTCACTTAAACACATCATTGAATAAATAAGAAATAATTTAAATATTACCAGAAATCAAGCTCATTTTGATGAGAATTACAATCATTTTTATAACAAAACGCAGGATAAATCAAGGATAATGTCACCCCAGGCCCAGTGCTTTTATTCTAACAAAATAAAATCTGAGGCTAAAACTAATCTTTGATTTATTCCCAACTGAACATAAAAGAAAACACGAACTTTGCATTAATGTCCTAGTTAAAAGTGTTCTGTTTAAAATAGATCTAACGGAAGCTCAGCCTTATTAAAGCTGAAAAGAACATTTTATATCTATATATCTGACTTTAGTTGAAAGCACAAAGTGTAAATGAAAATCACTTCAAAGTAAAAGCAAAAACAAAAGTCACCTCTCTCTACTCTAAACTATGATTCGTTGGGAGGAGTATTTTCCCCAAAAACATAAGTTATATGTGTTATAGAGGTGCAGAAAGGCTCCATGTTTGCCATATTTCATATGAATATTAATTGCAAACATTGGAATTGTAATGTATTGGAGTGGTTGTGGATGCCTTTGCATTTTCTGTTGTGGAAAATCATTTTCAGGAGTCTAAAAATTTAGTAAATGTGTCCTCTCAGGGGGACTCGCAGATAAAACGCCCTCATCATCTGCATCAAACAGCCTGCAGAGACTTCTTGTCAACAGATTAGGAATCACTTGAAGTGAATTGTCCTCATCATTAATATGTGCATAACATGAGCGAGCCGGCACGCCGCAGTCGCTGATGAACAATGAGGCTGTTTCATCTTTGGCTGAGTGTGACTGTGATGAATATTCAAACGAGGGAAATTCGGCTTTAAACAGCACACACTGAGCCTCTTAGCTAAATCAGCACTCCCTCTTTTATTAACATACCGGGATGTGTAATTATGCTCCATCGAATGTTAGCTCTGCACAACAAAAGATACAACAAAAAGACTGATGCTCTGTGTGATTACAACAGGAGCCACTTTTCATTTATGCTGCTGGGAATCAGTGTGATCCCAGTACAGCCACTGCAAAGGCACACAATCATCCTGTCATTTGATTATGAGGCGAGTCTAAGGGTGTGATTATTTTCTACGGTCAGCAATACCGACTATGGCTGCAGTGTGGCCTACCTTTAGAGCTAATTTTTTTTATGTCCTAGTTGAAAATCATCACCGAATGCTGAATTTGTAGTTGATCAAAACAATAAAAGGTTGGGTTTTTTTTTTGTGTTTGCCTGAAATACTACAAAAAAATGACAAACATCTAAATATCCAATCAAATAGCAGAAGCTGCATCTGGCCATGTTGGCATGGTGGAGACCACTTACAAAAGTTCAAATTCAGCATCTGGTTGAGAAAGAAAGGAGATTCAAGTAACTGAATGGTTTCTGGTGACAGAGGGCAGGGCTGAGGACAATGGATGGAGATGACAGAAAGCTAACATGAACAGGAAATCATGCAGTGGTTCCAACCAAGCTATGCATTATAGCATCTAAAAAACACACAACCTTGAAGCTGATGGGTGACAGCAGCAGGTACATAGACATTGTAGGCACATAAAACTGAGGCTTTGAGTCACACAGGGTTACTAAAACTGGACAACATAAGATAGAAAAGCTGATTTGTAACAATGTTTTAGGCTGCTATGGTGGTGTAATGTGTGGGGAGGATTTTTCAGGTGCACTTACGTTGGCTGTGTCTCATTCCAGAGAAGTATGGATTCATAGACCGTATACGTCATACGGGTGTGCCAGGTTCTGTCCCAATTCTAGGTGTGCTTCAAATCCACACTTTAAATGTCCGCTTTGTTTGTGGCTGAATTAGCTTAAAACAAGTGTACATGCTATGTAAGCTACCCTACACGGTCTCCAATCACCCAGAATTCATTGCACGCCAGATAGAAATGAATAAGCAGCCGTTCACTATCTGCGAGGACGTGTTAAATATAAATATATAAACGCATATTTGTCCCAGCAGACAAGCGGGGACGGCAGTGTGTCCCATTAACACAAATTATTAGGCTATTACATGCATCAGACGAGGATGATTTGTCACGAGGAGAGTTCTTCTGGGCCGCCTCCTCCATGTGTTTGTAAGTTAAAGTAAATTAAAATAAACATTGAAATATCTGGCTTCATTTTCTGTCCTATAGTTTAATATTTTTGAGTTTTTGTGGAAGAATATGATCATTATATGGATACACACATCATTAGACTTTGTTACTATCATTAGGAATAGAGCATTATGGATAATTCTTGTACAGTCGGTGGCGTCTCATTTCAAATGGAAGTTGAACTTTGGAGTACGCAGACTATGAAAGACACTTTGTGGACTACATAGTCTGTGTGCTTAGAAGTATGCAGACTCTGAATTGAGACACAGCCTATTAAACCTTCCTGAGTTCTGTTGCTGATCATGTTCATCTCTATGACACAGTGTACAATCTTCTGGTGGATACTTCCTGCAAGATAATGCACCATGTTACAAAGATCAAGTTATCTGAAACTACTTTCTTCAACATGACAGTAAGTTTGGTGTACTCCACTGGTCTCCACAGTTACCAGTTACTATGGAGCAGCTTTGGGATGTGGTCAAACTTCTTATCATGGATGTGTGGCAGACAAATCTGCGGCAACTGTGTGATGGTTTGATGTCAATATAGAGCAAAATATCTAAGAAGTGCTTCCAACACCTTGTTGAATATGTGACACCAAGAATAACACAGTTCTAAAGCAAAGTTGGGTCCAACCCAGTGCTACCTGGACCTGATAAAGGAACCAGGAAACACATTTTGCTTCTTTTATTAAGTATTTCTTTCATCTCTCAGAGAAATAACAAACCACACAATTTTTATTTTTCAAAATGAATGATTCCAAATGAAAGTTTTCCAAATAGAAGAATTTTTCTTATATTGACATAATTGTCAATATCTCAGAAATAAAAACAAACCACTTCCTGCTTTTGGTCTTTTCAGCTACAACATGGAAAACAACATTATAAGAACAATTTTCTCTTGGAATCCAATGATATATTTTTTTAAGTACCAGCTCGGCACAAGCATACCAGTTGTACCAAAGTACCAGAGTAGAGAACCACAGATGGGAGGAAGAAAACTGTGCATGTGCATCATTGCAACAGGGCAAGATACCGAGTATGAAAACCAGAATGTATGTGAGAGGAATGATTCAGTTTAAGAAAAAATAATCAGCCACTTCAGAATTTAGTTTAATTTAATCAGAATTCGTTGTTTACATGGGCTGTATCTCAATACTGAAGTGCACTGGATTGTAGTTGGTAAATGTGGTAAAACACACTCAAACATAGTGACAAAGTGGTGTTTACATTCATTTTTCATCTATTTAAACCAGATTTAAGTTTCTTTTTTCTTTTTTGGGGGAAATGAAGATGAATTAAAACTCTCCCATCAAGTGACCAATGTAAACCAGTCTTCACACTCAGTTTGACCCAAATGAATGTGAAGATTCATTGACAGTATATTATTGACCTGTTACCGTGGGAACCGTCAGAAATGAAGTTGCTGTAGAAGAAGGTTGTCAATTTTTATAGCACTAGAGTTTCATTAGTGTTGAAATAGTCCTTCTGCGGCGAGATTCTACAGGAAAAGTCTTTATATATTTGTTGGTTTTGTAGGCAGAGTCTGAGCGAAGTCACTGGAAATGTATCATGTTCAAGCTTGTGATTCACCTCCCTTGCTCCTGAGCATCTAAACCCATCTGAGTATGGTGGAGTGTTTATATGTAGCAGTTCTGTTCAATTCTGTTGAAGCAGACTGGTTTCAACCACTGTGTCGAGGCTCCTTTTGAAGCTCTGTGATCATGTGACCAAAGAATTTTTGGATCACTTTTATTTATTGACTTTTTATTGTGACATTTATTCTAACAATTCCATGCATGGAAACGTTTAGATTGTGTGTTTTACACAAAGGTGGGTGGTTTATGATGTGCAGTTTTACTGTCTCTCTGAGACCATTGAGAGAGTTAAATGGTTGCAGAAAATGAGTAAACAGCATAGTATAAATTAATTAGGATGTTTAAGTAGTGTCTGACAAGTATGGCTGTTTAGACCAGCAGTCATTAAGCTCGTAGCCTGAAATGTCAGGGTCGCACTTCCAAAACAGCAATAGTGAAACACCAATAACCCCACCTTACAGCACAAACATGTATCATTTTACATCATGTTTCAAGTAGTGCCAGAACAATGCAGGTACACATCAGTAAATTAATATTTTAAAATGTTTAATTTTCATATTAAAACAATGACTTTCAGATTAAAGGCATGACGGTTTTAGGACTGAAGTTGTGGCTTTAGTGCTGGAAGTAGACTATGGTGGGTTGCGGCTCCTGATCATTAGCTGTTCCTGATATGGTCTGTTTTCCTGGATTTAAAGCTTCAAATGTGTTATAAAAAATGGAATGAAGACTGCTTTATCTATCTAAATCTATGTAATGGTCCCTTAAACGTGAACTATCTTTCTTATTTCTAGCTTTATGTAAATTTGCTGACCAGCTATTGTGCTCTCCTACCTTAAACAATAGCTTGGAGTCAAAAACCAGATGTAAAGCTTTATCATAAAAACTCATCTGACAGGAAAATAAAGGTTAAAACAAGTGTTAGAGTTTTTTTTTCTACCCTTATAGCTTTTTTTTAAACTACCACTCCTCTTTGTTGATGTGTGACCATTAAAGAAAGTGAGTTTTGTAAAGGACAGCTGGTTTAACTTGTAATTACATAACAGCAACTTTTTACTGAGCGTTGCTCGATGTGATTTAGGAGATAATGACACTTATATTAGCCTGTTGTTGTGGCTTCAGTCAGGTATTAGGGTGTTGGTAAGCTTAATGAGGTCTGGAAATGCCAAAAGGTCACACCACTTTTTCACTGGGGTGCTGTCTTGTTATATTATGTCGCTTTGATGAATTATGCTCACGCTATGATGTTAATCAGGGGGTGTTTTAAAGTTGGTCAGCAACGGCTGGTTTTCTGCTATGGCAGTAAATACATTTTCACTGTGGTGCTTTAACAAGTTTTGACTAAGTGTTAATTCTTTCTGCTCCATGTGTGCACCTTCATAAAGCAAATACAAAAACAACATTATAAAAATAGATACATATAATGTAAGTGTTCACATAGAACTGATGCAGGTATACACATTGTTCTTTGTTGTCATTTTGATTTTCATGTCATGCATTAAGCTTTCACAGCATCACAGCTAATGAGGACGAGGAATGTGGCTTCACATTTAGTTTTAAGTTGGAGTAGGGCTGCCTCTGCGAACAGAAAAACTCAGAATGAGGGCAGTCATGGTGCTCATTGTGATGCTGCCCAACTGGAAGTCTAAAGACAAAATAACAAAATAAAAGCACCTAATAATGTGCATTAGATGTATACAGCAGTGGTGTGGGGAGAGGGGGTAGAACAACACGCATGTGGAGTAAAATGCAACACAAACCAGTTGTTTTAGACAAAACCAAATGCCAAATGCATCTGTTGCCTCTCATAATCACAAGTTTGATCTTTTTTCAGTTTCATGAAATTCCCAGAGACCCATTTGGATTCATGTAACTCAAAAGCTGCACCTTCTTCCGTAGTCATCACGGGACATGTGTTTTACTGTAATGTTTTCAGAACAACCCATTTTTTGCATCTTTAATATTCCTGAATGCATATAAGCTTTCATGGTCTTTTATAATCAGTGATTATG
The DNA here is from genome assembly GCA_037177335.1 of Kiunga ballochi. NCBI lineage: Eukaryota > Metazoa > Chordata > Actinopteri > Atheriniformes > Pseudomugilidae > Kiunga > Kiunga ballochi. The sequence continues at coordinate 3,569,319 of JBAMIG010000007.1, read as the reverse complement.
CTTTCTGATGCTCACAAAAGATGACATTCAATGATTAGACTATTTTTAAAACAATATTTTCCACAAGGATAGGCCGATTCGAGCTGCTGCTCAAGATATGTGGACTTAAGAGATTATTTAGCTTTATCAGCTTTGGCCATTTTATCAGAGACCAACACCAACAGAGACCACACACTCCCTCCACCCCATCATGTTGGATTGAAAACAAACCTTCATGAATAAAATCAAACAGTCCCCCTTTACAAATGGAAGATGACTGGATCAGATTTAACTTCCTGATAGCAGCGGTAAAGAGGATTTGTTGGAGTGGAGTCCTAACAGAGCTCACATGTGTTCACTGTCATCAGAAACACACAAAACTGGAGATTTCCAAACAAACATCATGAAGCAGGAAGATAAGATGGAACCACTGCGAGAAGAGGATTAAAGCGATTAAACAGTGAAGTCAAAGCGCCGGAGCTGCACGACGTCTGCACACGGACCTGCAGAACAACCTCATGCAAAACAGCTCTGACACTTAGAAAATAAGAAGATATTTCTCTATACATAAAGCATAAAGATACATTTTTAATAAACTTTTTGTCTAGATGTCTAGTCACATCACCTTACTATGTTAATCAGGTGATACAAAGCTGCTCACAATAAATCAGAGAATTTATTGTAAGCTAATATCTTCAGCCTTATGATCAGGATGTTAATGCAATGGAAATATATGATTTTACATTACATGACATTTGTACAGGTAGAGAAGATGCTCCGGTTTCTGAGAAGATGCTATATCACCAAAATGTAGACGTGTCACAATCCATCCATCTATCCTTACATTTCCCAGCGCTTATCCGAGGTCGGGTTGTGGGGGCAGCAGTCTAAGAAGCCCAGACTTCCCTCTCCCCGGCCACATTCACCAGCTCATCTGCAGGGATCCCGAGGCGTTCCCAGGCCAGCCATGAGATGTAATCAGTCCAGCGTGTCCTGGGTCTTTCCCGGGGCCTCCTTCCACAGGGACGTGCCCGGAACACCTCACCAGGGAGGCGTCCAGGAGGCATCCTAACCAGATGCCCAAGCCACCTCATCTGGGCCAGGAATACATTGAAAACCTGCAGGAAACATGGCTTTCGAGTACCAGGGTTCTTTACCCTTGCCCTAGTTAAAGATGGCACCTTCGGTTTCCATGGCAAAGACATTATTGTGACAACATGGCTGACAGCCCTACAGCCTCCATGGCTTTAAGAAACTCTGGACGTATCTCATCCACCCCCAGGGCCCTGCCACCGAGGAGCTCTTTAACCACCTCAGTGACCTCAGCCCCGGAGATGAGAGAACCTGACTAAGAGTCTCTAAGCTCTGCTTCCCAATCGGGAATATGTAGCAGTTCTGTTCAATTCTGTTGAAGCAGACTGGTGCAGACGTGCTGGTAGGATTAAGAAGGTCTTCCAACAAGCGCTAACCAAAGCAAAGCATCCGTGTCAGGTGACCGGTGGAGCGTGACATGAGTGGCTGAATGCCAGTTCGATGTTATCTTGATTTGATTAGTTATCCCAGTGGCCCGGATGCTAAAAGAGCGTTTCTGATAGCAAATTTTAACCACCGAATTTTGAGCTGTTAAATTTGGCAATCTGAATTTTTATCCTTCGAATTTCTTTTATCTTCACATTTTGACTCTCGAATGTTAAAACACTGTAAACATAGTAGTGAAAAGAAACTATCATACAATTCGAAGCATTTAATTCAGATAAAAAAATTTCAGATATATTAATTTGCTGCATAAAATTCTGCTGCTTTAAATTCAAACCATTAAAATATTCAAAATCTGGTGGAACAGATTCACTTCCATACAGCAGCCTCCCATCTCCACTGTAGACAGTGTTGATGGAGTACTGCTTTCCCCTCCTCAGGCGCCGGATGGTGGACCAGAATCTCCCCGAAGCCGTTCAAAAGTCATTCTCCGTGGTCTCACCATGCAACTCCCATGCCCGAGTTTTTGCCTTTGTGACCACCGAAGCCGCATTCCGCTTAGCCTGTCCATACCTATCAGCTGTCTCCGGAGTCCCAAAGGCTAAAAGGGCCTGATAGGACTCCTTCTTCAGCCTGATGACATCCATCCCCGCTGGTAAAAACAAAAACAAAAATTAAAATAAATAGTGTCAAAATCCTTTTTTTTTTTTTGCATTGCTATGGTATTGCATTTTTTTCTTTTTGTAGTTATGGTTGTTTCATTTTTGCGAACCCAGAAAGACTCGCAGACATGAAATACACAGCTCATTGGGATCCTAATGAAAGAGTAAAATAACATCAGACATAACAGATGCAAGCTGCTTTTTCAGAAATAAATTTAGACAAAATTGTTCCTGTGCATTATTTGCAAAGTTTAACATGTGCAACAATCAGAGAAACTTAAAAAAAAAAACATCCCAACAGATAAACCTTAGACTTTTCAGGCCTCAACCAAGTGATAACGACAGTTTCAAGCTCACTTTTATCATTTTTTTGCAATTTTGTGAAAATACAATAAATACCATGTGTGTGATTGATAACATTTGGCTGATCTCAGGTTCACTAAGGAAGGTAAAGGCCAAACTATCTGGAGTCCATCATTCAACAAAGAGAAAAAAAATGATCCATGTGGAAAATATTAAAGACATCTTCCAACATTCCCAGGAGTGAAAATTCCAGCAAGTTCAGCCTGAGTTCAGAATGTACAATGCTCAGTGCTCAATGCTAGGAGAAACTAGGATAAAAAGTTCATACCTATGAGCTACTGAACATCTCAGACTGTTCAGGCATCAGTCTTCATGTTACATCTTGCTGGATGGGTGGATGGATGGATGCATGGATGGATGCATGGATGGATGGATGCAGCACAAAGGCCACAAATAAAAAGAGTTGGAAAAAATATCCTCATACTGTAAAAGTTGATGAACAAAGCAGGCAGAACCAGAAGATGTGAAAAATTAAAGAGTGGTAAAAACAACAAAAGGAACATGTCTGCACAGTGTAGGTTTGCCAAGATGCATCCTAACAAACTATGTGACTTCTAGAAAAAAGAAGTCTGGTCTGACCAGATCATTGTGGAGATGTTTGGTCACAACATAGCAGCAGATTGACAACAGAATGGCTGACCAAGACAGGAAACAAAGCATTGACAAGCAACTCAACCTGTGAAAAAGTTGGTGCGATTTTCAGAAACATGTAGAAAAACCAGAGTTTCAAAACTCCAGGAACTGAAGAAACATTTAAAAGTAAACAAAATGCTTCCACAATATTAGAGATATTATGATATTTTAATAGTACTTTAATCTGACTGATAAAGCATTAGTTTATGTTATTGCTCTTAAAAGGCTTTTATTAACTGCAGGGTAATGAGCGGGACCCAGTTTATACTGAAATGTTTCCTTTTTTTATTACTTAGAACAAAGAAACTCATTCAACTTTGTTCTGATTGACCTGAAAGTGCTGTTTCATCTGAATTAGTTTGCTTAAACACAACTAGCAGCAGCAGACCATAGTACATATATACGTGTGAGTTGTTTAGATGTCTGGTGTATCTAAAACAGGAAACGGTGTGTGAGACTGTGTGTGTGTTTTATGTGATCTGCAGACCAATCTTTCCCCTCCACAGCAGGCCTGCAGGCCTTGCCCTGGGCGTTCAAACAAATGCCACACACACAGTGAAGTTTGGACAGAGTAAGATCAGAGCTGAAGTTTCTCATAGCAGTGTCCTACAGGTTTCTTCTCACAAACTCTGTCTAATCCCCTGCCGAGTCCAGATGTTCTCAGTAACCTTCCAGCAGATGCAAAAGTTTTAGATATCTAAAACAATGTGCAGTAAATGCAAATGTAAAAATAGTTTGAAAACTTCTCACAGTCAGGAGAAATAAGTTCTCACACTCTTTATGTTGAAGCAGAATTATTATTTTAAATTCTCTACATGGAGAACTTTCCACAGCTGTTTTAAATTAACATATTTATACATTTTATTTCCAGCAGGTATCTGTGCGTTATGCACTACCGCTGGAGCTAATCGCCACAGTTTAGTCAGTGGTTTGCTCGCAGCAGAAAGAAAGGAAATTAGACATGGGAGCAGTGTAAAGTATCTGTAAATTTCAAAATAAAAGTCCCCATACAGTTTCATGATAACTCGGTTATCTGGCAACATCTTGTTAGAAATCTGGTGGTCAGAGGGCGACGCAGTTATTTTAAAAACAACTCACACAAACTGGCGTAGCTGCTACCAAGTAGCATTTCACAAAATATGCAATATCTATCAAATGAGTGAATGACTGTTTTAAGCCTTCTCATCACAGGGAAATGCAGAATGTATTGTCAGATACAAAATTTCACTAGAACTTATCATGCTGTCAAAAAAAAACCTCTCTATTTATATTCTTTGCACCGGTCTCAAACATCTCAAATCATCAAATAAATATACATGTTAATCACAATCAGCTCTGTTAGACGTTAGTGCAACCAAGAACTGTGTAAGTCCTTCTAGATTAAGCATTTGCTTTGGTTTAATGATCCCATTCACTTCACAATGACACCACCCAGACACACAAAAGCTACCTCACAAATAGCAAATGCTCTGTTTAAGCTATTTACCTTCATTAGTCTCCACCCTGGTGATTCTGTGGGAAATGTCCTAATGAAAAGCTTAAACACAAACATTATTCTGATACCTGATGCGGACGTTGTCTGACCCACTGGGAGAGTAAAGCTATTCCTGAAATGTGAGTAAACTTTAGTTAGTAGTTAACTGTGTACATTTCTCATTAAGGAGCAGAATTTGTTTTTATCTTTGAAAACACTAAGTTTTGGCACTGTACTTTATGCACATAGCAGACACTTGTCTCCTTTTAGGGTTTTTTATTGTGATACAACTTCTACCCCCCAAAAAAACAGCCTATAAGCCATATTTATTCTGAAAGGAACTTCTTTGATGATCAAGTTCACCTCTAACATTGCCTAACTAACACCTGGGTCCATTAGCTAGCTTATAAAGTATTTTGAAGCTTATTTAATCATTTCTATGTCGACAAAATACAAACGTTGATGTATTTTAACCCCCGTCAGCTGGAAATGTCCACTGTTTAACGCAGGTTAGTGTCATAAACCACTAGACTGGACCCAAAATAATCAGAGACCCAAAGATGGATAAAGTAGTAGTATTTATTATAAGTGAATCTGGGAGAGCAGAGATGATGGGTATTGTTGGCTGGCTGGCAGGAAAGATGGTGGCACTGAGAAAAAGGCAACTGAGAAGTCAATCCGAAATCTAAAGTTCATAAACCATAAGACAGTTCCAGGGGTCATTAAGCCAGTAATCCAAATACAGAGGAATTCAGCGTTACCAGATGGGGAGCATACAGAAACGTAAATCCAGACAGGCCAGTGTTAAAAAAAATCCAGAAGGCAGGCAAGATACAGACAGGGGCAGGTAGAGACGTAATCCGAATAAACAGGCAGGTAGGGATGTTATGCTCGAGCAAAGTGTCGAGCATGTGACACGGAAGTGTTGTGAGCATTGTCTCTGAGCAGGAGTCAACATGCCAAAA
>JBAMIG010000007.1:3466508-3478183 GCA_037177335.1 Kiunga ballochi | reverse complement strand
GATTGCTTTTTGGGGTTTGCAAAACTAGATTTACAAATATAAACTGTGAAATATTTGCAAGCATTCATTTAGAGATGCAAAATCTTTATGACCAAATATTGAGACCATATGTTGTCATACAGGCATGGGTCATAACAGGAAGCAGACGTCAGGTACTTATCCAATAGTGGAAGGCAGAATCTGTGAACACGGGATCAAGGACGGAATCGAGCAGTAACAAAGACCGCTGGATATCACTCTGGTGACCATCTGGCAGGGAAGCAGAAGCAGGAGAGAGATTAAAAAGGGCAAGGAGCAGGTGGGATGGAAAACTTCCTTTTAACAGGAAGGCAGAACCCGGCTCAGGGAGGGCAGCCATCTGCCTCAACTGGCTGGGATGGAAAGGACAGAAAAGACAGAATAACATTGCAAAAGCATTAACAATGCAGCTTTTATCAATAGCTGTATCCCGAATGCAGAGTTCTATAGTCAAAAAGTTACGTATTGCTTAATTATATGACACAAATACTTTGCAATTATATTGAATTGAAGAATCCGGTGGCCGATGTAAATGTTTCAGAAAGTCAATGTGGCGTTTGTTGTCCAGCAAGCGTTGGAGTAAATTACCTTCAAATACAGTCAGGCCATTTGAAGCTTATTAGAATTTGAGAGATGGAGGGATAAAGAGATGAATGACGTTCAAGTAGGAGGGAGGAGGCTTCCATGGAAAACAGAGATGAGTTTAAAGCCAGACGCAGCAAAGACTTCAGAGATGGAGGGTAATTAAAGCTGCTTCTTAAGGGGCTGTTTGATGTAAAGGTTCCCAGCAGTGGACAGGAGGAGAGTTAACATGACAGTTGGCAATAAATCTTAAAGTATTTTTCATTGTTGCAGTGCAAATAAACACAGAGTCAAATAGGCTGACAGATTCTAACAAATCTCACAATGCTCTGCAGTTTAATTAGACCAATAATGACCCAGCGCACTTTCAAAGGGATAAACAGAAGCTTTGTGCCTTCTGCTTTTTGTTTCTGGTTTCAGAGCAACAATCTACCAGGTAGTGAATCTGCCGGAGCCTCAGGAGTTTCTTCTGCAACAATATAAAAAAAAAGTTTCTCATATTGGTGGAGGGCCACGCTACTGTTTATCTCCCAGCAATTAGAATGGCAGTGCTGCCGCGTTGGCCTGCATTCAGCATGACTCCATGAGCGAATACATAAGCAGCATAAAGTCGACAGGGAGAATGAAAAGCGATGCAGAAAATAAACCACAGACAAGACAACACAAAGGAGGAAGGCTCAGAGACAAACAAGATGTTTTACACTGAGAAACTAATCATCCACAATGCAGATCTGCTTACAGCCACAATGATTAGTCACTCCACAATCTCTGGAGGTGTGCCATGTTAAAAGACAAAGAAGGAGCATCGTGTTCTCATCAGCATTGGAAAAATAATCCTCATCCCTGATAGGCATTAACCTGAATTTAGAAACAGCAGAGAAACTACTGTTTTTCTGCAGAAAAACATGGTGACCATAAATCACTGTCTCTCGGTGAATCATATATAATGTGCATAATTTCTGCTGGCATGAGGTCAGGCAAGCTGATCGGGTTCTTGCAAAGCAAAACTAACCTTTTGGTTGGAGGTCTTCTTGCTAGTACTGCTTAGTTTGTAGAGTAATGTAAAAGATCACAAAGACAAGTAGCAGCTTATTGTAGTCAGTGCAGATCGGCAACCAGCAGAGACGTGAACTGATTAACTGAAACAAGTGACTCAAAGCTCTGATAAAGTTTACTCACCTTTTTTTAACCTCAATAAAAAGTAAAAAGACAAAAAATACATTCTTTTCTTTGCTTTTCATGGCTTTGAGAAACAACCTTCCACAGATTCCCTATTTAAATTGTATAAAGGTAAGGCAATTTTGTGCAATGGTGGACACTTTCGCCACTCATTTGCAATGAGTTGTACTGACCCCCTCTTCATTTTACATACATCCAGGTTGCTGCCAGGAATTTGGGGAACCATTAAAGAAAATGACATTGACTTGAGTTCAGACTCTGTAATGATGCTTGTTCACCTTCATCACTGGGAGCGGACGGTCCTGGGGGAACGAGGCTGCTACTGGCTCATCTGTCTTTATGTGATAAAGGGTAAATACTAGGGAATTAATTTAGTATACATGCTACTAAACAATTATTAGCACTCATTAAATATTGATCAACCCTCTGAAGTCAATGGCATTTTCCTTTTTATGAAATTAACAGAGGGGTATCCAGTAGTGTTGCAGGGGTCTGGTTTTTCCCATCGATTGAGTAGGACATTTGTAAAACAATGTGAACCAGTCCAACCCGACCCGTTTTAAAACACATGAATATGCAAGTGAAGGGTGATTTTATTTGACCTGAAAACTGTGCTGTAGAAAAGCAAGAAACTGACAATTGGTGACGACAAATTATGTGAGATCACAAGTTACGCTGTGTATGTCGGTGGATTTAATGATGTATGAGGAAGGTGAAAATTTCTTTACCCAAACCAATCTGTAGACAACCCAAGGGCAACCTCTTGGATCAATGATCCAATGATGCAGAGGCAGGACCACACCAGTTTATGCACTTTCACAGGAGTAAAGGTCAACATTGCTATTGCTATTCTTTCTTTTTTTTTTTATTTATTACCAAAAATTAAGTAAGAAAGTAGAGAACATTCATTTTACTGCCATAGTTTTTCTTTTTTTTATGTAAATGATTTAAATTGAAAGTCATATTCTGATATATTTTTTTCCAAATCATTTTTGGGTTTTCTTTGTAAGTTGTGGATCCTCAGAATCTTCCAAACATTTCACACCCACATCCTACCCCTGATGCCGTGTGAATAAAACATTCAAAAACGAACCCTCCCGTGCCATCCTGGAAGCCTCCATGCTTGTAAAGGTTTTAGCCAAATTTTACAACCTAAACTTAACAAAATCTGCTTGGTTTTGGTTTGGAGAGTTTCACGTTTTTTTGCCTTAAAAGGGATCCTCTCAGTTCTTCTTCTTCAGACACAAAAGAGACAGACTGTCATCACATTGTCTGGACAGAGTAGTCACCATCCATGGGTTTCTAAACGTAAACAAACCAGTTAATCTGTCATGCAGCCGACCACATAAGAACTGACAACACATTATGTAGTGCGAACTTTGCCAGGTTGTATCCAGACCATGATGCTGCCCTGTCCTTGTGGGTCAGTTTCTATACTATACATTGTGTCCTGTATTTACCATTGTCTATAAATATATAAATATCCCCCCCTCTGTTGAATGCCATAACCCGAACCAATGATAGGATTTTTAGCAGTCAGTATATACAACCAACCACATCCTGCATATATCTCCATTCATTTCATCATTTTTTCAGACAGTGTAAGGTTGTTATTTACAGCTGACATGAGTTCTGTTTATGGGCTCCTATGCTTTCTGGACTTTGTTATTCATAAGATCCAGACTCGGTCCCAAGCAGCAGTGCATTCAAATTCTAAGCTATCCTCGTGGAGCTGAAGATGCATCTGCATGGATTTATTTAATCCCTGCAGGCGGTTCTCAAACTGGTCAAGGCGATTCCATCATAACAGGCTGAGTAGAGTGCAGACAAAAATCAGGACATATCTGTGGTCCTCAAGGCCACATGGTTGATGTCAGGACAACATTGATGAGACAAGTTGGAAATACAATTAAGTTAAGAAAATAGGGGAAAGGACTGCGTTAACCATTCCACATGAGAAACTGAAGGAAGAAGATTGGCCTGTAAATGTCGTCATACTCCCACCTTTCACTTTGCGTTAGCAGTAAAAGAGAGATGTGGGGAGTTTTTTTTTCTTTTATCAGACGGAGTGTGAGTGAAGGTAGGAACGGAGCAAGACATTTCTTGTTTGCTCTCCTGACAGCCGTGTCAACGCTCGCCGCTGCAAAGCAGGATGTTGAATCAGTCCTTGTGTTTGTTCCCCTCCGACTTGACTCGACTGCACTCCGTTACTGTCTCTATTCAGTCCTGTGTACACAAATCTGGCAGGGAAGAGTCGTTTTGAATTGCAAATGATGGCAAGAGAGCAATCTCTGTGGGTGTGGAGAGGCGGGGGGAGATCATGGCGGAACTCTCCTGTTGGATTGGGTGTAACATGGCAGAATGGAAGTGTGTTTACAAACCATATGATCTGGTGGAGTAAAGAAGAGGAAGTGTCCCAGCTAATAGGATGCAACCACTCAAATGATAATGTCCATCCTCTACTCTTAGAGCTCCACTGTGACCTCTTTCTGTCCCCATCCTCCAGCGTCTACCCTCTTCTCCTCCTACCCCTCTGCTTCCTTCCCTTCATTTCTCCCTTTGCTCTTGTCTAAAATTGAGAACAGAACAGCTGGTAATTGAAGATCATTGTCTCTCCTCAGGCCCTCAGGATTTGCAATGCCCCTTACTGCAACTCATCTGTGCGAGGCAATTTTTAGTCCTTTTTTTTGTTTGCTTTTCCTCTCTTCCTCCTCTTCTCCCTCTTTCCACATAAAAAGCACAAGCCCCTTTGAAATTGGATTTTCATTTGAGATGGACCAGGAGCACCCATCGTGTTTATGCCACCTTCCTGTCATCAATTTTCCTCTCTCTTCTTCCTCCTTTCACTTCATTTCAGCCTGTTCTCTCCTCTGACTCCTGTGAATTATCTCCTTTCAGTCCGGCTCGGACAGAAGCTCCATTTTCCTCCTGATGGATCTTAAAAAAACGAGTAACTCTGCAGTTTGGAGCGACTGGTCGTTCAGCAGGCGAGAACAGTCGAAATGAAAGAAGCTGAGAAGATTCTGATCAAGTGTTCATCTCCCAACTGAACTGAAGGTACAGGATGCTCTGACCTCAGGAAGTATCTGTGTTTAGTTGGGATAAAGTGGCTTCTATTTGTTACAGTCTTAATGTGCTGTCAAACAACAAGATAAACCTACAAACTTTTTTATTCAGCTACAATAAAACATTTTTCATTGACAAAGCCTTTTTTTTTTAAAGTAGCCCACCTTTTTCAATCTTTGCATATATCCCAGTCTTTCTGCCCCTACAAAGGTTTTGGGAACTTCCTCCACCACTGTGGCAAAATGCCACCTTACTGCAGCATCATGACCCCAATTTGTTCTTTAATTAGGAAAGTGTCTCAGACTTTTTCTCATAAATTACTGAGACTACATTTAGAAATCCATCACATCCAAATAATGAGCTTGGCACTCCTAGAAGAATGGAAAACAGATTCCAGTAGAATGCACTGCATGGTTTGAAATAGTGCACACAATTTGATATTTACGCATTACAATGCTCCTCCACAGCTGCATGGTGGTTAGCGCTATGGCCTCACAGTGAAAAAGTCACTGGTTTGAATCCCTGTTTGGGCAGTGGTCTTTATATGTGGAGTTTGTTTGTTCTCCCTGTGTTAGTGTGGGTTCTCACCAGGTAGTCTGGCTTCCCTCCCTCTGCCCAAAGACATGCACGTTTGGTTTATTGGTCATTCTAAGTAGTCCTTAGAAGTGAATGTGTGTGTGGTTGTCCAGGGTGTCCCCTGCCTGTTTCTTAACTGAGGATTGCTGGGATATATTCCCGCTACATGCGATCCTAAATTAGATGGTGTGGGATGGAAAAGGGATGGATGGAATGCTCCTCCACAAATGGGAAAAAAAAAATCATTAACTTCCTTTTTCTAAGTTCTAACTAAATAAATTATGGATCTTTTTCAGTGCATCGCTAAGGAAGAGGTGCAGATGCATGATGCTGTTTACAGTGTTGTTTGAAAAGAACAGTGTGTCTGTTTCAGGTCAAGAAAGAGAAACAGCAGAGAAAGTTTTATTCGAGATACTACTTATTTAGCAGTGAATGTTTTACTACAAGCATGAGCAATGAAGCCAGCTTCTCCCAGAAGTAATCGCCTCCCCTCTGACCTCAGTTTGGAAGCGGAAACAGGAAAGTTTATCAGCTTTTTCTGCTTTTGGGACATTTCACTGGTAGCGGAGATAACATGCCAGAGCAGCATTGTTACTAAACACTTAAAGAAATGTTGCTTTAGGAGAAAGAGGTCCGGACGGAAAGATGAGAAAATGACTGGTTTTGTTGTTGCGTTACGCTCCTGTAGATGTAGTGTTAAGATCACCTGGCATAACAGACACCCACTTAAACATAGCCACCTCAGGTTCAATCCCAGCATCTCCCTGATGGACTTCTCATCTATCTACCATACAATACATAATGCTAGAACCCACTCATTGTTAAATATATAAACTGTATGGTGTTTATTCCTGGAGCTATTGGCAAAAACATACAATCTCTCTCTCTCTGTCCATCTTGCTTCCTCTCACACAAACTTAAAGGGACCGCATTCTTCTTTTAACACATTATTATTAACAGCACCATTTCCTGGTGTAGAACAGTGAAGGCACCTGACATATTACAGTGTTTCAACAAGATAGTGGAAGCAAATAAAGAAACAAATATAGTGTATGCCACATTTAAAAACTGTCAGTTAACACACAAATTTTGTGAGAAGATCTGGAAACATAACATTTTAAAATAACCAGTCATAAAACAGCATCTCTAAATAACCACACTGTAGGCAGAAGTACATGTTAGGTTTGAAAAAGGTGTGAAAAAAGTTTCCAATGCAGACCTTCAACACCGTATAAGGAGTAGAAATCAGCTAACTTTATGTCTATACGAACAAAAACATGCAACTTTTGAAAAAAAAAGCCACTGACTGGTGAAATCCCCCCATCTTTTTATTTCAGAATTTGAAAATGAACTTGAATAAATATAAATTATATTTTCTATTCAAAACAGGTGAATTAGTTACACAAAAACAGGAACAGATAAACGCTTTACAACACTAGTGGCTGTATAAAAATTATTTTAATTTGACAAAAAAGGTTTAAAAAGCAGGGAGAGTAGGTAATTTAGCGGGGTATTAAAGTGTACCACTACACCAGTTCATTTGTTAGCTGATGTTGCATTCACATACTTTATTTAATAACTTACTTTCTGTCAGGTTCTAATTATCTTTCATCATTTTCTTCCATCAATTCTTCTCTTCTTCACTAAATTTAATTGTTTTTTGGGCAAATAAAAGAAAACCTAAGCTGGAAATAATAGCGGTAGGCAAAGTTAACAGGTGAGGAATCTTTCCAAGATGGCTGATCATGCTGCAAAGACAAAGCAAAGCTATTGGTTTAAATTTTCTGCCTCTAGCTTTAATCTTTTCAAACACTTGTTCTGCCTCAGGTTATATCCAGATTGTTTTAGAGGTATCGGCACAATACGAGTTTCATTTTTCCCCCCCTCGCACTCCCTCATTTATCAGTTGTAAATAATGTTTCTGTTATTACCGAAAGCAGCCGTGTTCTAAAGCAGCCTGCGTCAGCTATGAAGCCATGAAATACTGTAAATTGACTAACTGCATATTGAGCAACCCCAACTCTGATCATCAACCTGACTGGCACTTTATGGCACTATGAAATTAAAAAGACCTCATTTTATTGCAGCTGAACATCGCTTTCTGCCTGGTGCACGCATCTCAAAGCAGCATGGCGTCGAGTGGTGTGCTTGATGATGTCAGAGTAGGCTGAATGTTGTCCACCTGCAGCAATAATAAACATGGTGGCAGGGATATTGCAGGAATCAGCAATTCGAGCTTTGAGAAATTAGCTTGTCCCTCTCCTTCTCTGTTATTGATCACCTGACTTCCATATACATTTCCACATAATAGGCAGGGCTGACTTAATTAGTCAAAAGACAGACTGGGTAATTACATGTCACTTTAACAATGTGTTTTATTGCCTACAAGCTCTGCTGGTACCAAGCGAATCTAATGGTGGATTCAATGCAAAGTAAATGGAGGATGGATGAAGACGGGGGTTATATGCCACAAACATGGAATAAAGCAGCAAAACATTTTTGCTTTTAGTAATAATTTTATAATCTCACACTCTTACTTGGTTAAAATTAACCAATGGTTTATCATATTTTACAGTACAGGATCCGGAAGACTTTTTCGTGTGGAGTATCAGCATCCAAATGCTCCAAATCACAGAGTGAAACTGCTGAATTCAGCCTCGCTCCAGCCTTGCTGCACCAGCTTCCAGCCTGTGATTCTGATTTAAAGCAGGGTTAATGAGCAGGGCCTGGCAGCTGGAATATCAGAACTGCACATCTCTTGCTCTATGAACAGGCCCCTCAGGTCTGCCAGCTTTGGTCTTGTAGGAAGTCTAAAAGGAAGGCAGGCCTGGCTTTCTGCCTCCTTAGCCTCTAGATAAGCCTTCAGCTGAGCGTTTGGCTCTTGTCTTAGTTACTTACTGTATATCTTCAAACATGCCGACTCCGCTCTGCATTTGTCTGGACTTTGACATGCCTGTTGGGAGAATGGTAATTTATGCTACTGCTGCAAAAGATCAGAAAATATTCTGTTTTTTTCTTTATATATCACTTATTTCTTTTGCTCCTTGACCCCATATGTGCTCTTTTTGGTTTGTTTTGTTATTGGAGGTAGGCTTTCTCTGGCCTTTCAAAAGAACTATTTCTGATATTGGTGATTAATAATAAATAACCTGTTAGTAGTTATTCTATCAGATGTCATGACATGACGTTTTATCTAATTTCTGCAGCCTTTATGAAGCCGCCAATATTTTTTTTTGTAATTCATATTAGAATTTTCTACTATTTTTTGTTGCTTTTCACTACCTTGTAATGCTTTCTTTGCTCCAACTGTTGTCCTTTTAATGTTTCATGCAAAGCTTTTTAAATGATCTTGTACATGAAATGCTCTATACATTTAAACAAATAGCATTATCTTGATGTTGGTTGATGATATTCCATTATTCAGGAGAAGAATAACTGGGTAAGCTGTAACAGAGCAGACCAGAGAGGTTGCCATCAGTCTTTGTTTTAGTATAGCCAAATAAGTTAGTTAAGGCTTTTTTTAAAAAAAATTATTAAGTTGAACAAATTAAGTGTAGAATGTTTTGTGCATTGTGTAAGACACAGGTGTGTCTACATCATGCCAAATGAAGACAAAACCTGCAAGTATACAAATGGAACTAGAAACCTCTGCAACAGATCTACACCAGGCAGCTCATTTGAACCTATGTTGTAATTTCCAGCACTGTAAAAAATCAACCCAAGTTAACTCAACTTAAAACAATGAGTAACCTTGCAGCCTTAAAGTTTTGATTTACACTTACTGGCCGGTTGTTAGAAACTTTGTTCCAGGGCTGTGTGGTGTGCGGGGATCTATCACCAGCTATGACAGCTCATCAGCTCCCTGTTTGTATGTAAATTTATGACATGGAGATTGTAACCTGTTTGGCAATCTCCAGTCATAGTTTCAACTTTCATAGTTGTTTGTTTGCCACTGAAGCACTTAAGGAATCTTCTGTTATAGCAACATCCCCAATTGTTGGTGACTCTGCAGTCATATCCACAGTTTGCTCTGTGGTCATCAGCAGGCCAACATCCACTCCTTTCCACACTGCTTCCTTTTCCACAGAGTCAGTGGTCTAATTTTAATAGATCAAACATAGTCCCTCACGGTCCTCTCAAGCAGGCAGTGAGCTACTAATGTTTTATCACACAATGATTATATCTTAAGGGACAGGTTGACAAAGGCCACTGTGCAGAGGCAGTATGTGCATAATCCCTCAATACATTGGCCAAATGCATTTATCTGATGGACTGCACTTATTGTTAGATTTTACCCAAGTTAAATAGATAAATATCTAACCTTTGTATTTAACTGTACTCTTAAGCAAAAACCAGTTGATCTAACTCTGAAAAGAGGAACTAAAAGCAAATATTATTTCTTATATAAATACAATATTAGACTGGCTTGGCTACATTGTAGTGTTCCAGGTTTATGTCTTTATGTCTGTTTCAGTATACAGATTTATTTTTGAAGCCAAGCTGCCTGGCCTTTTGTTTTGTTTTTGGAGTTATACGCATATACAAAAAAAATATATATAACCCCATCCCAGATTGACAATAAAAATAAAATTCCTGAATCCAGTTGGTCTCCCAGAATTCCCTGGAATCTAAAATCTTCCACTGAAAAAAATATGCCCAATATTGTTATGTTAAAAGGTAAACACCTGCAAAAACAACCTATATGGAAAAGGTGCCATGGAAAGTATGTCTGTTTTAATAATGATAAAAGTTGGCATTAAAATAAATGGTATCATTAAAGCATCGTTACTAATGATGATGATAATGGCATTATAAAAAAAGAAAAAAAAAAGAAAAGCTGGGGTCTTTACAAAGAGAAACAGACCACATTGCTTCAGTGATGATGATTGACTGATGAAGAGCAGAATGACAGGAAACTTAATGTCAGTCTCTGCAATAAAATAAGTTTTAGATATTTCATTTTGAGATTCATAAACTGTATATCTTATATTTCCCAAATCCGTACTGGACATGATGTCATGTGCATGTGAAGGAGGTGCATACTCTTTCTGTATACGCAGTAGAGTGTGTCTAGCCAAAAAAAAAAAAAAAACATAATACTCTAAGCCTGAGCTTTGTCAGGTCAAGCTCTGGGGCCACTCCAAAACTTTCACACAATGGACCAATTTAATGGTTTGTTGCAGGTCTTCGGAAATTGTTAATCTGACTTTTTTTTTTTTTAAACAATGCACCCATCACTGGTGTTTCTTACATTTCATTCATCTTTTTGTATCACTAGTCACAATGAAATATTCTTTAGTACAAAAAAGTTCTGTAAAAAGTGTTGCATTCTGGAAAAAAAGGAAGCTCTGAGTGAGTCAGATCAATAAAAGATGCCCAATAGAACCAGCAACACACAAAAACAAGAGAGTAAATCCTGATGTAGTGTGTTAAGCCACTTATAAGAAGAGTTAGCAGGCTTGCATGTTGCCATGGAGACATGAAACTCTGAGGTAATATCTCTTTTTAATGTCTGTAGTTTCATGTTATAAATGTATTACTACAGTAGTGTTCAGGATGGGCAAGGATTATCCTCACCTCTGTCCACACCGTGAGCATAACAAGAATATCCAGGATAAATCATTTGTCAAGTGTGCATGGTTGTTCGGTTGTGTGTTAGCCCTGCGATGGACTGGCATCCCATCCAGGGTGTACCCTGCCTCTCGCCCGTTGGGATAGGCTCCAGCCCCCCGCGACCCCGTTAGGGACAGAGCGGTAGATAATGGATGGAAGGAAATCATTTGTCGGCAGAGGTTTTGTCACGATTCAGTAAAGCGAACCCAAAGAAAATCTGAGACCTTAGGATGAATCCAATCTGATTTATGGTCAACAGTAGATCGGTGGAGCTCCAGTATGACTGGGGAAAAAAAAAAAAAAAAAAAAAAACACGGAATGAAGGGGTAGTGATGACAGACCACCTGTAGTACCAAAACCCTGCTGGACAAGGGAGAGGGTTATACAGGGGGAAAAAAAAAAAAAAAACAGACTTCCTCAGGAGTGCTCCTGATAACAGGAGAAAGCCAGTCCAAAATCCAAGAACAAAAATCCACAATCAGTTCCAGGGGTCAAAACCAAAAATCCAATGAGAGAATAAATGCAGATTACCAGACAGGGGCCAGGCAGAGACGAAGATCCAGAGGAGGCAGTCAGGGTTCAAAAACACAGATCAGCAGACAGAGAAAACAGGCTTGATGCGCACAAGGGAAAATCCAAGA
>JBAMIG010000007.1:3258053-3269419 GCA_037177335.1 Kiunga ballochi | reverse complement strand
GCCCTGACCTAATATATGTGTTTGTAAAATGATTGTTTTTCTACATGATGAAGAAAACAAAGATAGTGATTTTATATTTCTTCTCTATTTTATTTTAATTACCTAAAGAAAGGAAGGGGATCCTGGAAATAGGCAATTCTAAAAGCTAACTCTTTTCTTCACACTTCCCTCAGAAGCAGCTACTTCAACACACAGAAATATGCTTTTTCCTGAATCGTTAAGGGGAGGGAAACATTTGCTTTTGATGAACGCATCACCATCAAACTGTCAAGAACGGGACTGTTTTTTCAGTCCTGTGGTTCCACAGATGACTAAATACCTTTACTTTTGCCTCAGAGCATATCATTAATTGACTGGAATCAGGCTGTGAAGAGAATTTTAAGCACTGTTGTTAAAAATGTTCATGCAACAAAAAAGAAGAAAAAAAAATGTTCATGCAAAACGTTTCCAGACATGTTTGACTCATTCTATGTGGAGTTCTTTGATATTAATATTAACATGACTATTGTGGAGTGACTCTTCATCTGAGTATATATAAGTAATTTTTATCTGAAAATTGATTTTTTTTTTTCATTTTAGTTTTTTGTAGGTTAATTCACTGTTATTAAAAAAAAATATATATATTTATTTTTGAATAACTAAAAAGTGCTGTGATGGACTGGCTGTGTAGCCCACCTCTAACCCAATGTCAGCTGGGATTGGCACCAGTGCTTCCGCAACCTCGTTCAGGGTATAAGCAGTAGATAATGGATGAAAAAATAATAACTAAAAGTGCAAAATTTGGATGTATTACCTCCATTGTTTTTAACTCATTTAAAAAAAAGCAACTCTTGCTTTTTGTAACTTCTGACCAAACTTTCATTATCAGGGTGTAAAATGGTACTAATTTGTCAAAGTGAAATAAGGAAAAGGTTTATTCTGTGCTTTACTTTTAATCATTTTATAGAAGAAGAATCTTTGTGTGGTGCTGACTTTTGCAAGCTAATCTGAACTCCGTTTCCTCAGTGGAGAATCTGGACATGACTCACAAATTCCTCATTTTTGTCCAACAGCAAATCAGTTTGACAGATTTGACCTTTGAAAGTATGCAAGGTGTGAGTCTGACAAGATGTGTGGCTTTTTGGCATTGAGCACATTTTTGTAACACAGCTGAAGCAAATTAAGTGTGGCAGGACAGCCTGGGGGCTCTGTGGTTGCATATGCTTCCTGTATAATCCAGCATTCAGTCACAGCATCACCAATTATTTCTATGTGCCATTTGATCAAAAATCCACATTTAGTCTGCACTCGTTGGTATTAAATGGCATCAGTTATATTATTAAATTACTAAAAAATAAATAACTGGGCTACACTCTGACCTGTTTTCACAAGCAGACTCATTTTCCTGAGATATGACTGATATGTCAATCACTGCATCACACACATTCCTGTTTTCAACCATGTCTACAGCTCTGTTGCTATTGGCTCTATAGGAAAGTAGATAGTTGTGCTTCACTCGCAGTGTCAATAAACTGTATTTTTACTAGTGCGGTATCAATGTAAAGCTTGTTAGACACTCCACAAAAAACGTGACAACTTTTGAGGGTGCAAAAAAAGATTAAAAAGTTTGTTTAGGTCTGGTGAGTTCATACTCATTTAGCGGTTTAGTCTGCTACATGGCAGTGATCACTGTGGGAGGATGTCTGTGTTTCTATAAACAATTAACCTGGATATTTAAATTTGATGAAAAGATGTGGATCTCTAAAGCTTAATGTTGAGTTTTGAGGACTCTGTAACCACATGCAGCACTGGTCACCAGCATAATGTAATGGCCCTACCACATTAGTTACATAGTATAAATCCAGCTTTGAGCTGAGAGCTAGCAGGGGAAAGTTTCTGCTTGGTGGCAAACAGAACAGAAGAGATAACTTAAAGGGTTATCTGCTGCAGCTAGTAAATAAATAGGGAAATATATTAAATTAAAAATGTTCAGAAATTGCAATAGAAATATCAGCTATTGTCACATTTGTCTATTTACATCAAATAGGAATAGTTTTTAAAAGATTTTCTATATAATTCAAAAAAGAAATAAAGATTTGGATCAGAAACCCTTAGCGAGTATACCCTGTAAGCCACATGTGGACAGGAAATTCCACTGTCCATACGTCTGGCTGATGTCCCTGTTTATCTGAGCATAATTCACTCAGTTAAAAAAAAAATGGGGTTTTGAGTTTTTGTATCTATAAAATACAAAAGGCTTCAAATATTTTTCTGTTAAAAAATACTGGTTTTCAATGGGGTTCTCAAAGTTACGCATTCACACACTGTGTTAAACAGGGATGTTTATTTGGAGCGTACACTTTGTTTGGCACATTGTGAACTCCACATGCAGACCCAGGGGGCATACGGCTTCACTTGTAAGCTGGAGCAACGCCGTCCAGTGCCTTTTGTACTTTTGTTACAGTTACTTATGGGGTGTTGGGGCTTTTGTTGTCCTGTTGAGGATTTTGTACTCGTGTTGTGGGTTTTGTATTGTATAGTACAGTTTTAGTGCAAACCAAACCAAAAGGAAGTTGTGGGTTTCTTTCAGAAATCCTCACCCAATCAAACTTATTTTCATTGACATTGCTTTGTAGATGCTGCATTGGAAGCATGTATTTCCCACCATCGTCGACATTTCATCCTCCAAAGGTGACCAATGTGAGCATTTCTTGCATAACAGAGATTTATTTATGTAATAGCAGTTAAAGACAAGGTGAATGTGTTCTTTTTAGGTGTAGCACTGACTCGTGTGCTGCAGAGCAGAAATCAAAATGCGGGATGCTATTATCAACATTTTTCTCACACATTTTCTTTGAACTAATGGACCTGCTGACAAAAAAAACAAGAGGATACCTTTTTGGTCATTTTGACCCTTAGCTTTATTAAATGTAGTAATACTGTTTCTTTGGAAAGCTGCACTTATCTGTGCTATGCTCTGGAAATATGAAAGACTGCAGCTCTGTGCTGTTAGCAGCTGTGGATGGATTCCAGTCATTAGAGGATAGGAGTACGGAAAAATCACAGCAGATGAGGAAACCTGCTTGCACTTGTGTCGGATGATTGATCAATCTGATTGATAAGCCAGAATGATCATCTCCGTGCTGCATGATTAGGCCAAACTGCTGTCTGATAAAGCAGCAAAATGGAAGATGGCCAATCGCCTTGCTCCTGTCCAGCAGCAGTTAAATACCTCTCATAGATTTTCCCAGATCGTCGTTACACTTCAATCACTGACCCACTTCATCAGGAGGCATCAATCAGCACCCAGCAGAGCAGCCAGTAATTACAGAGGGTTGCTTCCAGCCACTGATTTCTCCAGGGGTGAAGCCATTGTCAGAGTTTCAGTCGCTACAACCCAGCCACTAACCATTTCCTCCACTGGTGGAGCAACAGTAGTGGAAGATATGAAAGGCTTTCATGAGCCATGTGTCTCTGTTGAGTCGTTTTCAAAGAAAAATGCATGATTAGAAAAAAATAATCAGCTTGAAGGCATGGCTCAAACATTCCCAAGTTACAAGTCAAAAGTGAGTTAAAGTCATTTCAGAGCACTTCCTTCACCCTGTTCACATTTTTAGTCAGTTTTCAAATCCCTGTCTTTAAAAATATCCAGTGGAAGCTAAAAATCAGGGGACATGAAGACATTGCTGCTGTTATGTACTCTATGGTGGGAAAGCTTTGAAAATATTTTCATACGCATAATAGTTTTTAATCAAGTAAAACACTTTGTGTTTCTTTTTGCATCATAAAGAGCTTCATGAATGACGTTTGATTTAATTTGATATGATGTCAAAAGATAAGTCCTCAAAGGATAAAGCAGATTGATCTGAGACACTTAACCGTGACATCAAGCTGGAAAAGAGCTGAACTGAAATGCTCATAATGATCCATCTCTTTACAGTAAGTCAGTTTGTAAACAGGAAGCTAAACATCAAATATACATATGAGCAGCAAAAGGGAAGTTTCAGCTAAATATTTAACATCACTATAACTATTTTCCATCAATTATTAGTTTAAATATAAAAAAATAAAGAATATGCCATTAAACTTCAAAGAGGTGCGTTTAAAACCAGACGAGATCCCAGACTTCAGGAAAATCCAACATTCCACCAATAGATCAGAACTAATGCAGTCATTTAGAAAGTGACTGCTTGAGTTTCTTTACACATGTTAAGGTCAAATTTAATGAAGAAATAAATATATATTACAACAAAAGGATTTGGCTTTAAGTCTTTCTTTCAGCAGTGAGAAATATCACTTTAGCTAAACTCTCGTCGTAGTTCTGTTTTTTCAAAGCAGGTAGTGTCTGAGGTATCTTTTTGGGAGGGAGTTATGTGCATGCTGGTGTGCGAGGCCTCATCCTCCTTTCTACGGATAATGTTATCTTGAGCTCAGCATCCCTTCATTATACTTGAGGTGTGTACATTTTTTCGCCCTTATCTTAATGAATGATAATGTGATTGATCAATAAATAGGAAATAATAACAAATATCAACTGCTACAATTACTGTATGCTTAGATTGGGGTCACCATTCTCGACTGAGTGAAGCAAAAATACCCGTGGCACTATGTTGCATCTCCAGATTGCTGGAAATGTACCAAAGTGTGTACAACAAATTCTATACAGGTCTGTTGGTTGTTCTTGACTCAGATTCACCCCCATTCTCTGTTACAGGACTTTAGCAGTGCTTTTAGTGCTCTTTGACAAGCTAACATTTTGGCATCTCAGGTCAAATCCTATGATAGCAAAGATCATAACACATAACACTGTGTTATGTTTTCTGAATTTGTGGAGCAGACAGCAGCATTGTGAACGTGCCCCTAGGTATGGCCAGTCATTGATATGTATGTTAGTGAATAAACTAGTTAGATTGGCTCATTACACCATTGCAAAGACAAGACAGACACTTTGTTTTAACATTATGTGGAGACAAAACAGGAGACTGAACTAATTTATCTGGATCCATGAAAATATGACTGAAGTCTGAATGTGAAAACGCTGTGCAGCTGTTCCACACAAGTCATACTGACCTGATTATGAGACAAAATAAGGGACTAGAAATAAGGATGCACATTTCTGCTGGTGTGCTTTGATGCAGCTGCAGTATTTATATTATAGCCATTTTAGTATAACATATTTAATGTAATGTGATTTTTATACAGTCTATGGCCTGTACTGCAAGAACCCAGGCAGAGCACTCATCCAACAGTCACTTATTATGTTTGGAGGGCTACTGTCTTTTCAGTTCATATTCAGGGGACAGATAATCTCATTTTTAGCCAAAGGGCTCTTTTTTCTCGGTTTTTATGAGTTTTAGGTTCAAGTCATTGAATTTTCTTTCCCAAATGTCCTACCCAAATCACTGTAGTATTCTTCCACTGATCAGTTATTGAATTACTTATCTTTGTAAAACCGTAGAGACACAGAAAGCAGGAGAGTAGTGTTGTAAAAGGGGGTCATGATCATCTCTGGAGACATCATCAGAGTTATATTAATGTGTGTATCTGGGTAAAACTCTGCTGAGTCAGCAGGTCATGTGGGAGTGAGGTTGAGTCCCAAAAAAGCTAACCAGTCATTGTTCTAACAGCCTGGTTCCGACTGCAAAGAATATCTGACAGAAGAAATTAATCTTAACCCTGAGACTGGACCCTGCACTCTCTCATAAGTGGGTCAAGAATCATCTGCATTAGCATTGGTTTGTTTTCTACCCTATTACGTCACTGCTTCAGCTCTCTAAAGAATGATTTTATGTCCAAAACAGTTTTTTTTCCCTTTTGAAAAACTATTTTGACACATAAAAACATGAATATGTAAAAGAAAGATTGTCAGAGATCCCAGCAGATCTTTTTTTTTTTTTTTACCAACATGGATATATGCTGTATATGAAATTAAATTAAAAATGACTTTAAACTACTTTATTATTCCCAGAGAGAAATTCAAATTTACAGCAGCTTTTTCAGGTCACTGGTGATCCAAAGTTTGTTACTGGGGAAGCATCTCATTGGTCTTGTTAGGATGGTGCTGTCCACACAGAAGTTTATATAATGCGTTACACACTCAATCATTTGATGATGTCATCTTTATATGGATCACAGAGGACATTACAGTCTGTAACCTGGAAGCATCATCTCAGAGCATCTTCATCATCATCAGACCAGGCTTTAATAGTTTTTCTAATGACAAGTAATGATAATAATAATATCAATAATAATTTAATACAAGAAAAAGTAAATAGATCCAAATATTTACATTTTGTTTACTTGTGGGTTAGATTTGAAGCATCCCTGATGAGCTCTCCCCAGAGTAAGAGCACGCCCTCTCCAGGAAACGTAAATTTTAATAAAAAATAATGCTTGTCAGACTCATGTAATTACGCTTATTTGTTGTTATTAAATAGGCCACAAGCCAAAGCTTATGTTGTTCCAGCTGTCCGCCATTGGTAAAAAACAAAAAAAGGAACTGACATCATTTGATTTTTCAAACCTTCTTTACCTCCAATAAGTTATTCATTTCAAGACCAAAAACCTTTTTTTTCTCTTAGTTTAATGTTACAATGTGTAACCTTTCAATTAAAAGGTTAGATTTTCTTTTTCCATGTATCCCTTTGACTCGAGGTCATGTAGAGCCAAGTCTCTCAAGTGCACTGACATTCAATCAGACAAGGCAGTGCGAGGCTGTCTAGCTGGATCACAACAGTAGCAACACATTCCTTTCTTAGATTTATTGACATTTACTTCAGTCTGCTGAATTAAGGCAAACACATATGCTGCACAGATCAGGTGTTAAAGAATTTTCCCAGCATAACATTTCTACGCATTGTCTTGAAAAACCACACACACACACACACACACACACAGTGAGAGATTGTGACAGTAATGAGGGCCTCGGGCTACAATGCAGGTGATGTAGCATCACATCCACCCAGTGAAACAAGCCATGGATTAGATTCACCCCAACAAAGTCTCTTTCCACTTCAACCAGCCACTTGCTCCTGTTTCATAAGATGAGCAAAGAGGATAACACTTCAGAGAGTGAGCATTTCCTCCCTCTGTTTCTCTTTCATGCACAAAGAAACCAGGACAGAGGAAGATAAATCTCCGTCTTCCAACTTATTCTGATGGCGTATCTTCTCCCCATCAGTCACACGTGGCTGCTAATCCTCTGCAATACTTCTGCAGGATAAAAAAAAAAAATTAAGAGAGAAGATGTGAGAGATGGGGGGAGGGGTGGGGTCAAAAAAGATGTGACAAAGTATATTTGCATTCAGGAAGAAAGTTATAGAACAAGGGATGAATCCTTGATGGGTGAAATCATTATCGGCTCAAAGGTTAGTCAGAAGAGAGGAGAAATGAATGAAAAGGAAGCGAGAAAGGAAAAGTGATCACTGCTCTCAGGTTGTGTTAAGCTCAAAAGGTGAACAGTCTCCTCGACCTGCTGGAGTACCCGGAGCAATACTTTGTCACCTTCCTCTTTATTCTTCAGGGTGACAGACGGAGTCGCCGTCAGCTCTCAGATCTGAGCCTGTTAGAAGGCAGCAGCGATGAAGACGAACAGGAAAAATGGTGTCGACTATGAGCTTTAGCGAGCAGGTCACACTGCTTTTGCTCAGAGTTCAAGCTACCGGTCGTCTGATTGT
The DNA here is from genome assembly GCA_037177335.1 of Kiunga ballochi. NCBI lineage: Eukaryota > Metazoa > Chordata > Actinopteri > Atheriniformes > Pseudomugilidae > Kiunga > Kiunga ballochi. The sequence goes on along the minus strand of JBAMIG010000007.1, from coordinate 3,261,764 downwards.
CTTACAAATGATCACTTATTAATGACTTTTTCTGCTCAGATTACACCTTAAGTTTTATTTGCTTTAAGGTGACATAAAGGTGTATTGCATTTTTCTCATGTAGAGCTATATACTCTGCAGAAGATATTTTCTTTTGGTTGGTTAGTTTGATATTGAATCCCAAAAAGTGCTTGGATACTCCATTGATCAAGGGTGTTGGCAAAATGTGATCCTAGATGGATCATAAAGATACAGATGTGGAAAATCCAGCAAGGTGCAGGACACAGCAAACATCCCTGTCTTCCAGAGTATCCTCTGCCTATGCTTACACACTATGTCATTTCTGCCCTACTCTCTTAGGTGATGAAAATACATAACAATTCTTCTTCATCAGTACTGGCTAAGGTGATTAATTAAAGCAACTTTTTTACCTTAAGCCATATACCCTGTTAAAGATAAGTTACATTGGAGTTAGAGACCAAATAAGGGGATTGTTGGGTGATTCTTAGCCACAAGGCTTGTGACAGTGCTAAATGCCAAGCCAGAATGTCTTGTCTATCCGGGTATGGTGGAGTTATTGGAGGACGGCAAGGGAAGACATCACGACCCTGTCCAAGCTCCATCATTTTTTCAGCCTTCAGTCTCCCGTTTGTTGTCATATTTGCCACGTCTAACTTTAGCGCCAACCACCTTTCTAACCTCTAAACCAGTGGTTGTAAATCAAAACAAGAATCTTTTCAAACTTCTCATCAGAGACCCGCTTCTCTTTAAAGTGAAGACAAGTCTCCCACGGTTAAGCCGACTTTACTGGGACACCTGGATGATGCCTTGTTACTGAATAGTTTCTTTATCAACAATTTAATCCCATATGATCCGGATTTGAAGTAATCTGTGACTTAAATCTCAGCAGTAGCAGATACAGCAGAATCATACTCAAGAGGGAAAGAAAGTCAGCCTTTGTGACCAAGTCTGTGCTGAAGGGGGCATGCAGGTATGCTGGCCCCTGCTTGCTGGTCTTGATCAAGGACAATTTTACTTGCCTTGACCTTTTTACTTTTTTGTGTCCACAGTAAGCAAAGCTTGAACTTGGGCAGTCATAGCAACAAATACAGCATCTTCACCTTCCAGCACCTCTGCAAATCTTGTTTCTATTGCCTGCATTTATTGTAAGAATGAAAGGAACATTTTTTATCATCCAGCCTCAGACACAAATACACAGACCGCTTTATAAAGGTTGTTTTGAAATGATAATTTATTTCATATATCTTTAATAATTATATTGATTTTTCCTTATGTTGTGTATTCAGTTTTGTTGCTGCTCCAGCATTCCATCTTATATCATAAAAATTTTATAGTCCTAATAAAAATGATATGATACAATAATTTGATTGTATGATATACCCTTTTTTTCAGGGAACTAAATCCTAAAATAAAACGTATAAACTGACAATGTGCAACATTTTGTATCTATCCATATCGTTTCATTAAATGAGGGATTACGGGTAGCTGGAGCCTGTCCCAAGAATGGGCTAGAGGTGCAGACACTCTGGACAGGTTGCCAGTTGCAACATTTTCCATCCATCCAAATGAAATAAAGTTTTGGAGGTAATATAAATCTCTTTTTTTTTATTGTGACAATTGTTTAGGAAAGGAAAAAAAATTTAGGCCTTGCTTCAGCTTCAGAATCTACAACATTCATCTCCTGCTTGTGTAAGTGTGCCATAAAAAGGTTTTCATTACCTTGAACAATTTCCAGGGACACTAAGTGTCTTCCTCAGTCCCTGATGAACTGACAGTTCCATTCTGTCATGATTGTCAACCCATGCTTGGAGAGTATGGTTTTCGCTTGTCCAAAAAAAATACACAGATTCATTCTAGGGCAGGGGTCACCAACTTGGTCCTCTAGGGCTACCATCCAGAAGGTTTTAGTGTTTTCCTGGTACAACACACCCGCCCGGTATGAACAATGAACGACAGCACTTCACAGTTCATCTGCTCTGGCCTGAGCACACAGTCTCATACCTTCCTCCTTGTCCGCATGGACTTGAAATGTGCGCATGCTTCTGCGTAATCAAATACCTCAGGTGGGATTACTGCGGAATCTATTGTATCTAAGCGCAATTTTATAATAAGGGAACATGTCTCTAAATGTAGTGATCAGAAGTTGACAAGATTGAGTGAAGGGTTTCCCGATTAAAGACAGCACTTGCTTTAATGGGAGGAAATCCGACAGCATGCGCTCTTTCTGTACCAGTGCTTCACCTGCGCTGGTCTGTGATCATGGTGGTCACAGACTCGCTCCAAGGCCTCCTGTCTTTTTAAAGAAACTTCGGACACTCAGCTGTCGTGACATTTTACCGAGTGAAGCCAACGAGGTCATGCATCAAGAAGGACAAAATAGTATATCTGTTCACATGCCACCTAGTGGTCAGGGGTGTGAACTGCTATCAGTGAAAATGACAGACAGCCTTTAGATTTTTCCATCACCACTATAATAAAATGGTCAACAACGGAAAATTTCCGGTTAAAGCTACCTCTAGTCCTCAGCAAAAATCCTTGTGGGAGGGGTAACTGTAATGTTTCCCACTGCGATTAAACAGGTTGTTTCATCAACAAGTAAGACTGGGGCCAACAGAGGCCGCATCTCCTTGTATAGCAAGGGGTCTTCACCTGCCTGGAATATAAAAAAAGTACAACATAGTCAAGACTTGATGGAAAATGTTGTGAAAAACTGCATAAAAAGTCAGTGCATTGAACAGTATCTATTTTTAAGAACAAATCAAGGACAACCAATCACTGGGCAGTAACAGTGTCCAAGTTGTCAACTCTGTTTCTAACTACTGACTGTGACATTTCAGCCTTTTTTGACCCAGGGCACATTTTCTAGAGAGACTGGGTTCAGAGTTCAGATGAAAATCATTTCAATTATGTCCGAAAACAATCTCGGTCTATCGGCTGAAATTTCTTTGCTGCAGACATTTGGCCGATTGTGTCGCACTGCAGCTGTTCAGCTGTGACACATCAATGCCATTGGTCAACACAGTGCAGGTCTGACAAAGACTTTTTCATGCCTTCATATAAAGAAGTGGCAAAGGACAAGTAAGTACCATTAATACAAACTAAACAGACATTTAACAGAGCTTTATGCTTGATTGTGTGTCACAAACAATAAGACCATGTGAACTTTAGGGTGGGAGGTATTCATTAATCCAGGCTCCAACCATAAGGGTCATACAGACAATGCAGCATGAACTTCAGAGACTTTTCAGATGAGTTTGTGAATGATTAAATAAATAAATTTAAGTTATTAAATAGAGAAATTGTGTTAGATGCTTTCTTCCTCTATTTTTTTTAAGATTGTTACCTAACAGCATTGGGCAAACGTAGTGAGACAACGTGCGTCTAATGTTTCCCCATATCAGTTGCCATGGCAGCCATTAAAGGCCTTGCTTCCTTTTGACCACTGAGCTGCTCAGGAGCACCTCTAACATCATCCCAAATTGGTTTTCACAGAGTAGGGTATAGTATGGATATGGTGGTTGGTTCTATGCCCCACACACAATAGTTTCACAGGAAGAAAGAAGCAGAGAGGGCCATCAAAGATAGATGCAAGTAAATAAAATCTGACAAAAAAGCTCTGCATATATTATGTAGGGCAGTGGTTCTCAGCCTTTTTGCAACACAGTACCCCATGAAAAATATTTTCCCAGCCAAGTACCCCCGACCACCGAA
>JBAMIG010000007.1:3228431-3239639 GCA_037177335.1 Kiunga ballochi | reverse complement strand
TGGCAACATGGTGCTGCCACAGACTGCTTAAATAATGCACTGCACAGGTGAAGCACATCAGCAAATCAGGGTCAGAGCAGGAAAAGGGCATTCAGGGACCGTGGGAATTCCCGATTCACAGGTGGAATATGACACTGTGATGTACAGTATCAAACACATCAGTGAGATCCAGCAGAACCAGGACTGATACTTTACCAAACTCTGTATTAATCCTAATGTAATTTAGGACTTTGACAAGAGCTGTTTCAGTGCTGTGATGAGGTCGGAAGCCAAACTAGAGTTTTTAAAGATTTCTACTTTCATTTTGGAATTCATTAAGCTGGTTAAATACAACTTTCTCAATTATTTTGAATGTGAAAGAGAGGTTAGAGACAGGTCTGTACTTGCTAATTATAAAAGCATCTAGAGTCGTTTTCTTTAGGAGGGGTTTAATGGCAGCTATCTTCAGGGAAAAACACCTTGTTGCCAGTGAGCTGTTGACAATAAGCAGGAGATCATTTTCTACAGAGTTAAAAACAGCTTTTAAGAAGTCAGCTGGCATCATATCCAGAGTGCATGCTGTTGATTCTAAATGCCAAACTATTTACTGTAGGATTTTTAAATCAGTCATAATAAATTGTGAGAAAATTAGGAGATAGCTCTGGGTTTTTGAATTTGGCCAATTTTCTTGTTTAACTGTGTAACATTAAAACATTTTCTGATTTGCGAATTAATTAAATTTCTTAGTGGAAAGGAGCTCTGGGATGAACTGTTTAAAAGGATTTATATGTTTTTCTATGAGAGCCAACATAGTGTGATAATTGCTGACATTCTTGTAAATTATGTGATAAATACCGCTCGCACAGCTCATTTTTATAATTTTGCAGGCTTTGTTTGTACAGCTCCTTATACCATTATTGCCATCCAGATTATTTACAAAACTAGACAATAACTTCAGTTTTGTCTCAGTTTCAAAGGAGAAGTTTAAGTTCATCAAGTCATCCTTGTGTGTCATTCATGTAATCTTTGTAAACAAACTGATTAGTTTCATATGGCTTCATTTATAAGTAAATCTGAGTATCATCTGCATAGCAATGAACATCTTTACCCGCATAAAACTGAAAAAACTTGAAAACAGAGGAAAATTTCCTTGCAACACAATGCCAGTCATGTCATTGTAAATTGGCACGGGAATCTTTTGCTATCATTCATGTCATCATGCCATTGTCTACGTAAACCTTGTTTAACCCACAAAAAACACATAATTTTGTGCTTCTGCAACTTTGTCATTAGTTTCGTCTGTAAAAGCGAAACCTGTTTTTGAATCAACATTTGTGCCATCAGAAAAGAATCATACCTTACAATCACTTGATCACTAGCTGTGGGATGAAGCATTTTGTTTTTGAATGTTTTTTTTTTAGTCCTCTTAAGATGTAGTTCACATGTGTTCTTTTGGTAAATCTGTTATTTCACAGCTACAGATCCAAATCTGTCAGATTTTCAAAACAGTAATGTTGTTTTCTAATAAGCCTCTGCCATTATCTTTTAACTTTTTTTTTTAACTCACTGACATTTTCAAATGAGAAAGAAAAAAATAACTCAGCCAAGGACTGCAGTGTTTTTTTATTTCATTTTATTTTTTTATCTGATCCAATCTCACAGCAAGAAGGTTGCTGGTTCAAGCCTTGGTGTGGGCGGGGGTCCAACTGGGAACCATTCTCCAGCTTCCTCCCACAGTCCAAAGACATGCACCTTGGGGGTAGGCTGATTGGAGACTCTAAATTGCCCATAGGAGTGAGTGTGTGTGTTGGTTGTTTGTCTGTCTATTTGTGTTGGCCCTGTGATGGACTGGCGACATGTCCAGGGTGTACCCTGCCTCTCGTCTGATGACAGCATGGGATTGGCTCCAGCCCCCCGCAACCCTGTTTGCGAATAAGGGGTAGATAATGGATGGATGGATGGATGGATAGATGGAGTTCGGGTTAGTTTTAGTCTTTTGTCTATTATTTCAAACAATCTTAAGTTAGAATAAGAAACACAGATGTCTATTATTTTTCACTTTTATAAACTTCACAGGCCTCCAAAATATTGAACCAGAAATCCTCAAACAAAACAGTAATAAAAGTATGAAATATAAGCTTAATGTAAGAGGTTGTTTTCCAGCCATAGATAATGTAAACCTTAAACTTCAGCTAAACTGACAGCAGCTGCTATAAATTATACAATGATGCAGCTTCACCTTACCTTAATCAGACCACCATGGTAAATTCTAGGTTATAATAAAAATGAGAATCTATAGTAGTTTTATTCCAACCCTGGTCTTGGTCATCAGGAACCTTAATAAATAAATTGAAAGGCTTGTTAACAGTTTTGCAAAGACATTGATAGGAGTCCATCCATCAATCTTCCACTTCCACAAAGCCGGATCGCAGGGGCAGCAGCCTAAGGAGGGAAGCCCAGACTTCCCTCTCCCCAGCCACATTTGCAAGCTCATCTGTGAGAATCCTGAGGGGTTCCCAGGCAAGCTGAGAGATGTAATCAGTCCAGCACGTCCTGGGTTTTCCCAGGGGCCATCTCCAACAGGGACATGCCTGGTACACCTCACCTGGGAGACCAGATGCCCGACCCACCTCATCTGGGTCCTCTCGATGTGGAGGAGTAACGACTCTCTTTTTGAGTCCCACCCGGATAACCGAGCTTCTCAGCATCTCTGAGCGAGACACAGGCCACCCAAAACCCATAAAAAATAAATAAATAAAAATACATATCTTGGTAGTGTCTCCCCTGCGCTCTAATTTCCCAAATGTTATCCTTTCTCGGTTGTCGCTCTGGAAAGCGCGCTGTTACGTCTAGAAAGCGGTTGTAGGCTTTTGTTGTGAAAGTGAATTTGCAACGTTTTGTTATTGCTGTTTTATGTTTCTGTATTTGCAGTCTGTTTGCACCTGTTGGCCACCATATAAAGATTTATTTCTGAAGTTACTGTAAAACAAGAGGCTTTTCTCTACAAAACTGAAGCACTGTCCAAAAGAACAACAACAATGTGAAGAATGAAAACTTTATCTGGACATGGGAAGTAAACTGACCAGGTTTCTATTACTCATTGGGTTTTTATGTGTTTTACTTGCAGTGTAACTGTATAGTAACTTTTTTTTTTTAAATCTCTGTCATTAACTGTTAATTTAGTTTATTAGGATCAAAAGCCTAACCAGGGACAGGGCCTGTAAATTAGCCTTGGGCTAGAAACCTTGTGTAACTGCATCAGTTGCCTACAGGTGATAATGTTTAGTTGTACTGTCCCTGCAAAAATACTGTAAATACATTAATGCTTCTTTACATATGTAAATGAGGATATCTGGACAGCCTTCATACTCCCTTGCATCTTTTATGTTGTCATAATTGTTAAGTCAGTTCATCAACTAGTTGAGAAGTGTTGTTTGAAGTTCACTTCTGCATTTCGACAGTGATTGTTGGTGGTAATATATTGCTATGTCCAAAAATATCCGAACGGGTAAAAAGATGCTTAAGGGGGCAGCTATGGCGCATGTAGTAGAGCGGGTCATTTCGTAACCAGCAAGTTCAAATCCCACCTCTGGCGTCCACATGTCGAAGTTCCTTGAGCAAGACACTGAACCCCCAGGTGCTCCCGGTGCTGCGTCACCAGTATGTGAATGTGTCAAATAGTGTTAAAGCACTTTGTGTACACCGGAGTGTAGAAAAGTGCAATACAAGCAAAAGACCATTTGGCATTTTAACATTTTGTTTCCCCGTCCTGTTCACACTTTCAGTCATTTTTGGGTTTGTCTCAACCTTAATGTTGTTTTTCTTCTTCTCTGGTTTAATGTTTTGGTTGCGTGTGAGCTATACAACTCAGCAATATCCTTGAGTGTTATTGCTCTGTTTTCTGCTTAAAGTAACAAATAGCTAAGCTCCTTAAAAAAAATCCAAATTCCTTACATAACTGAAGCAGAAGATGAACCAAAACAGCCCATCTTCTGTGTTGGCCCTAAATGGGCCTTAAAAAGTGATATGTGCATGCTGCCGAATATCCTAATTGTCTTATGACAAATGGCATAAACAAAATGTTCTTTTTTATTTCTGTTCAAATGTTCCAGATCATAGTCTGGAAAAGCATAATTAAAAAAATAAAATATGCCCCATTTCACCATATGCATGTCTTTACCAAACCAAAACCTTCTATATAGCCAAATCTCTGAAACAGGAAGCTTAATTTAAGATTATCCCTCCACCCAAAGTGCCCATTGTTTTCTTTATGCTGCTAGAGGAAGCCTGAAATCAGATTCGAATAATTTAAGCACATTTTCTCACTCTTAACAGCAATTATGAACTCCCCTAAACATTAGAAATAAATGAGCTAAAAATGTTCTTTTTTAGCATTATTCTGATGAAAAGTAACAAATAAGAGACTGGAATGACTTCCTAAGCAGCTTTTCTCAGGAAGAATATAAATGCAGTCTGGGTTTAATAACTCCTTCCTGATTAGGAAATCTGACTTATTTTTACTTTTTTCTTTTTAATTTTCAGATGAAAGATGTTATTCAAGCATCTCTTAACTAATTTAAATTACAGATTTGAATTATTTTAATTGATTTTATTGATTGGAAAAGGATGTTTTCATGGTAAAATCTTAACCTTTTTATTGTTAGAATATAGATGTACACATAACGGTACCCAGTGGACAGCATAAAAGACCTTGCCAACATGCTTGTGATGCTGAATAGTAGCTCATTATTCTCCCCACAGGCTCAGACTGATCTGGGTGTGGGTCACTAATGTTAAATAAAACAAACAAAAAAAAGAACAAAAAGCACCAGACACTACTAAATTCAAGACAACACTAGAAAAGGGTTGAGCTGAAGGGTTGGTCTGGTTCAATTATACAAAACTTCCTGTTGAATCCTTGTTGCATCTGAGGCACATCGGCCTCCAAGGAAGCAGGAACCACTTCCTAGATAGTTATCAGTTGGGACAAAGTGCATCTTCTTCTGAGAGGTGTGTTAACAGCCCCTGATAGCAGCGATTACTGTCAAACCACCCTGTGATTCTGAGTCAAACACACAGCCATTTTCTGCCTTTCTCAGTTCCAGTTGCTAGTATTCTCTGTGGGAATAAGCCATGAGCTATTCTAATAACAAAGAGAAAATGTTTAAATATGAACACATTTAACATTTAATAAATAAAACTATCAAATTCCAAACAAAGATGAGATGATGTATCCAATGTTAACAAAAACAAAATACAATGATTTGACAAATCTTTTACAGTTTTTTTCTCCAAAAGAACATAAAAATCACATTATATTGTTACCATAATGAGATATTACTGTTTCATCAGAATTCGATGGCAGGACTGGAAAAGGGACAACAAAAGGCTGGGAACATAATTGTCAGTGACATGGGAATATGAAGCATTTTAGAGAAACAATCTGAGACTGATTTCCCTCATATAATACGTATTGTGCTGTTGGATCCATTAAATTAAATTGAAATATTGAAAAATGTAAGGTGCGCAAAAGTATTGCCGATTGAGAAACAATGCACTCCACCCAAAATAATTCACAAATGAAAACAATCACACACCTGCAACAATACTTGCTGATGAACCAGTGCAGGATCTCACAGACATCACCAATTATGTTCAGAGATGGAAACATGTAGCTTTAAAGAGAAAAATACATTAAAGCAAAGGGGTCATTTCTTTTGGATATAATTAGCTGCAACTGGGGATGGAGCGCTTGAGTTAGACCAGAGATGATTTTAGGATCAGAGATTTACAGGTTCATTTTCACTGTTTTGTACATTTTAACATTAAAAATGCAAAGTGTTGCAGCAGTTGTAGGCTAATGATTAGAAAAGTTCATTGCAAGCATTAACTATTGAGTGAACAAATACTGTCAGTGAATGTACCAGAGTTAGAACACAGAATAAATATTGAAATGTTTATGTTTGGCAGTGACGTACAGCCTGTGACTGAATAAAAAATAAAGTTTTTGGAAGGACGTCAGTTTATATTGAAAACCCATGTGACTGATGAAACATCAAGGGGATAAAACTGTCACCGTTATCATTATCAACACATCAGCTTGACTTTGAACACAACACGGTGCAACCTGCCAAGGAGAAATGCTAATTAGGCTAATTATAAAGCATAGATGTTATCCTGTGTGTGATGTGAACCACAAATGGATGTGGATGGAGGTGCCACTTTGGCATCTATAATTGCATGTTACCATTCTGCTGCAGATGAGTGCATTAAATGGAGGATTGTCTGAAGCTACCAGCCTTTTTGTTGCACCGAGGTCTCTTCCATAAAACCCATTAGCTTCAGTGTGGTATTGCACTAAGAGTACCTTTTAAAATCAGGCAACATTTTCTCACGTTGACCCTGAATGTAGCCTGCGAGTGTCGAGGGCTCCAGATTACGACAGTCAGTGAGCTGTAATTACACGACAACCTTTAAATAACCAAAGCCTACAGCTGCCATTTGATAATGTGTCTGTGCTGGTTTGTCTGTGAGGATATGGTCACAAGGATGTGTGGTCCACAACACAAGAGAGCAGCAATTTATAGCATTGGATTTGTGGGAGTAGCTGCAGAGAGTACTTTATCTTTACTGTTAGGCTAAAGCTATTTTTCTGCAGATTTGGCTCAGGTACAACCATAGTTGTTGCTTTATAAATATTGCTTTTAATTGGATAATCTGGTTGCTTTTTTTTTATTTTTTACAAAAAATGCTCTTGTGACTTGAAATGTTTTGTTTTGTAGAGTTGAGAAATTTATCACAAGATATATTATTGCGTAAAAGTCCCAAACCATCTTTATAATTTAAGCACTATTAGTCTTTCGGTTTGTCTGTCTGTCATCTGGCAACGTATTACAACAACCTATGGATGAGGTTGGATTAAATTTTAAAGAAAGGGAAAGGAAGCAAGTTGTTAGATTTTGAGTGATTTGGGTCCCCATGTGGATCCAGATTTTTTTTTTTTAATTCTTTACTATGGGGGAAAAGGGATCATTTCACCATTACATCTTGTAGCTCAAAAATATGCCTACAATTTTTGGAAAAAAAGGAGCAGTATCACATCCTAGCAGCCACAGAACCTTTGCTGCATTCTTTTAAAAAGACTAAATGGAAAGGAAATGAGAGGTGAGTCATGACTTTTCACAGTGAGGTCCATAAGAACCATCAACCCATAAATCAAGTTGTCATTTGCAGCTATGAGGTCAAACACAGAACTATGCACCACCTGGATTAATGTCAAGGTTCAATGCGGCACACATTGATACTGAAATACTCTAAACTTTACAGCATCATTACCATGATGACATTCTTCACCAGTAAGTCAATGTAACTGTGGATAATAACTGTATAGAAATAAATCCGAAACCAAGACTACAAGTCACTCCATCACCTCAAATTCAGTGTCCACGCAGATATCTGGATGTAATCGGGGTACATTAGCCACAAGAGTTGCATGGGCTAGATTTGATCCCAATGGGATATGCCAGCTTGGACATGGGTTACAGCAAATATGTTGAAGGACACATGAGGTCCAAGTAGCTGTTGTTGGCTTGGAAGTGAGTTATCTGTCAGTGTTGTATGAAACAGTCCAAACATGAGCTGATCTGAACAAAGACTAGAATGTTCCTTATGAACCATATGTAGTGGTCATGGCTGAGCTTCGGCAGCTAAACTGACATGAAGACAAAGCCATGAATCAAAACCAAAAATCAACTGAACCAAACTACAAAGATGGGCTGTAAATTTTTTTTCTCCATTTGCTTTGACTAAGCTGAAGAAGGATTGTGGCTAGTTAGCATTACAGTAGCAACATTTAAGGACATAACATATCAAGGTAGACAAACAAAAGTTGGGTCTCAGTAACAAACTGTTCAGTGAGCAATCCAAGAAGCTGAAAAACGTAAGAGGAATGATGAGTTTAATTAAGAGAAACACCTTAGGAAAAAAGAAAAATTTGATTGACCCTTTGCACATTTAAGATATTACTATTTTCATCTGTCAAGTTAATGAAGAGTATGTCCTAATAACACTCTTTAAACTCACTTGTTGACAAATATAAGGAGTTATAGATCTACATCCTCCCTTCTTCCACTGTCAACATCACTGCTAAATGAATGTGATGCCTTTGTTGTTGTTCATAGAAAATACGTTTCTATTCTGAATAAGGTCATGAAGAGCTATGTGATTCATAAATAGGAGAAGTAATTTAATGCTAATGAATGATTAAATGTTTTAAGTTAAGACTTCAATGCAATGAAGGGGAGGCTGTGACATTTTATATTGGAGTTGAACTAGCTAAGCACCAGCTCTCACACCAAACCCTGACAGGAACCAGCTTGGTTGAAAAATTCCAATAGTCATGTTTTGTAAGAACAGCACAAATAATGTATCAATGGTAGTCAGATAAACTAGGGGTCCCAACCCTTTTTGTCACACGGACCGGTTTAATGTCAGACAATACTTTTAGGGACCGTCCTTTAAGGTGCGGCGGATAAATACAACTAAATAAAATGATATGACCTGCATGAAAACTGTAGTGTTTTATATACATAAAAATAAACACAAATCGTGAAATGCATAATGTAACATAACTGCCTGCAACCCTCTCTGGTTGCTATGATAACGTTTAAACGTGCCTTCAAAATATGATACAACGCAATTACAAAGTGCATGAACAAAACAACTCACCATAATGCTGAATCAGTGGCAGCCCAGAGCTTGTTTTTGTGCAACTAGGCGGTCCCATCTAGGGGTAAAAGGAGACAGTGACACCCGAATGGCTTATGTCCAGTCTACTTTCGAATTTTGTTTTGGTCGCCGTCGCTGCATAAAACCCTGCTTCACACAGGTAGGGTGTCGGAAATGGCAATGTTTCGAGTGCTGATGTGACGATCTCAGGGTATTCAGCCATGACTTTATTCCAGAACACCAGCAGAGTTGTTGTCTGGAACATATTTTTGAGAAAGAAACTTTCTGAAGACGTTTATTTTTTACTCATTTTGCTAGCTCCCGGGTTTTGTTTCAGCGGTAACATATCACATGACCGAGAAGAGCGCCTCAACCTGAGTCAAGAGCGACATAGACGGATGAAAAAGAGAATCCGGTCCAAAAAAGACATCTTTTAGATTGCGAAATAAATAAAACAAAAGTAATGAGAATAATTTATTTTTCTGTTTGGCCTGGTACCAAATGAACCACGGACTGGTACCAGTCCCCGGCTCAGGGGTTGGGGACCACTGAGATAAACCACTTGTGTGAGTTGGCTGCTATTCTTCCCCAAGGAAGCGGTTGTTACACATACTATAACCAAGTATGAATGAGAAATGGAGGAAAACTGGATCCCGAGTAAAGAGCCTTTGCCGATACTTGTAAGTGGCTGTTTTTACCTTATCAGAGAAGCAGCAGCAGCTGCCGCTAATGCTCTCCTCTGACTCTGACATCGCCTGATTGGTGGTGTGTCATTGAGCTCCAAGCTTTATTTGACTGTCCATCAGAGCTGAAGGGTCCCTGTCTTTCTGGTTAAGCCAGCACCCCCCACAGGGCCTCCAAGCACAAGGTCACCAGACAAGCTGTGCGTGGACAACCTTGGTTGAATGGGGCATAATATGAATACAATCATGCTGAGCGGTGAAATAATGGTCCCGTAAATTCAATAAACAACCTAGCGGACCTGACATCACCTTCTCTTCATGACACATTTTTCTGACAGGACAAAGTAATTCAGCACTCCCCAGAGAGTCCCTGAAAACAGTCAATTCTCTGTACTAAATGTCAAGGCAGCCATGCATGGAAATATTAAAATAGAAGAGTAGAGGAGGAAGCATTTAACAGAGGAGAGGACAGCGGCTATTGTTATCAGCAGGAATCCCTCTGAATGGGTGTAGAGAGAGGATGAGCTGCACCAGTGAGACACCAAAATAAACTGCAATCCTTCCATATCAGGGTTTTATTTGAGCTACAGGCCACAGACATTATCTTCTAATGCTCATACCACTTTATCAAACATCTGAAAAGTTTCTCAACATGTTCAGAATACAGTCACATGGTTAAAAGATAAACAGAAATAACTGGTCAGTATAAACGCATCAGGTGTTTCTGGGAGGGAAGCCACGTCTAGTCCACTACTTTATTAGCCAGCCGCTCCCTGCTGGTTAATACCAACAAGAGACAGTAGGTTTTAAATGAGGGGTTATTAAAAAAAAACATAAAACAAAAAAAAAAAATGAAATATTTAGGTTTGCATAAAACCAAAATGTTGCTGTTCTGGCAACAAATGTACATCCCAATAAGAAATAAAACCCAGTTTCTATATTTCCTCAGGTTGAACATTGATGATTTATCCCTAAATGTGTTGAGGGAAAATGATTTGTTTGATTTTAATTCAACACAAGTCCTAACATTCATCCCACACATTTTCCTGTCTTTTTATTTGGCTCCCACTCAGAGATGGTTTGGGTTTGGAGTAAAACACATGGTTAGAGCTGTAAAAAATATACACGGTTAAAGGTAATATCATTTAATTGATCAGTCTCTTGTGTGATGCTGTTGCTGCCCTACATCTAACAACAACACAGAGAGATATTCATGTCACATTTTATGACTAAAATTAGCACCAATTTCAGATTTTCTGAGGTGTTTGGACGCCCACTTTTAGATTAATTGAGCACGCTGAAAGTATAATCAGATATTACCACCCTGCATTCTGAGTAGAGTGTATAAGACTGTGTGATAGTCCCAGTGGGGTTTTCCTATCTCAGCTGGTACTTCAGCAGGTGAGCAGGTTCTTGGCTTAGTCATAAACCTTTCAGCAGCTGCTCACAGAAGGCCATTCAACTTTGATGGACGTTACATCTGATGAAGGCACCGCTGCTGCAAGACCCTTAAAGGACACTTTCCACATGATTACATTTACATTTAAAGGGTCATTTCAACCAAATCACACAACATCTACTTTTCCCCATTCCAATTCACACTGAGTTTCATGTGCTGAGACCAAAGCTATTCCTAGTTTTATTCATGTGACAGAAAAACTGAAGCAGTACACCACATTTAGCCATTAAAAACATTTTTATATATTCTTGGGGTAAAAAAAAAAAAAAAAAAAAAGAAAAAAAAAAAACCCTCCCCCCCCCCACCCACCCAGCCACAACCCCTTCCCCCCTCCTCCACCCCCCCTTCTTTCCTCCTTTC
>JBAMIG010000007.1:3218300-3228331 GCA_037177335.1 Kiunga ballochi | reverse complement strand
GAAGTTAAAAGGTGGTGCTCCGAGGTAAATTTTATTAATGTTAATATTTCATGTTAATATTAATTTATGACGCTATAGCGCTACAACTGCTTATAACCCTCATGCTCCCAGGACTCTGATAAAGAACCCAAGCTTGAGATAAACAACCACCCGCCCTACCCAAGGAAGATAGAGAGGGTGGGTGAGTGAGAGAGGAGTTATGGATTAATTATCTTGCAGTATTTTAAAATAATTTTTAAAAAACACCTAAAACAGAAACCCAATAAATTGGTTAAAGAATAAATTCTAAAATGTAAATTTGCTTTTTTTTTTTATATAATATTCATCATCTTGACTTTATATTTTTCTTCATGTTGTTTATTTTTCCAAAGCTAAAAATTAACAAATCCTAACCAAACCTTAATTTTTAAAATATGAAAATAGAATATATTTAAAACATTAAAATTAAAATGTGATGTAGACTGAAAGAGGACATTATAACTACTGAAATCTGAGATAGTGGTGACAAAAAAATGGAACCTGATGAGGCCACACCCCCACCTCACCTCTGATCCCCTGCTGAGCTTCTTCTACCTGCTTCACCCACTCATTGTCTTGTTGTATTGACTTCTGTCTTCCTTTCCACATTCATCCATTCACCTATCCCTTTTTTCTCTTTCGTCCATCCTCATCAATTTCTGTACTCATTTATTCATCCTTTCATCCCCCTTCCCCTTAACCATCCATCCTTCCTCACTTCATTCATCGCCTTCCCATCTTATTCATTCATCCATCCCAACCCTCCATCCCTCATCCATCATTCCACTCCCCTATACATCCTGTTGATTTCTTTGCCCCTCATTATTTCATCCATCCATCATCATTCTTCCATCCATCTGTCATTTATCCTCTTCTTCATAGGGTACATTCATTCATCTTCAGTTTATTTATCTTCCTTCATCCAGTCATCCTCCCAAACCCTCCCTTTACTCATCACTCATCCTTTCATCCTTCTTCTCTCTTCCTTATCCTTCACTTGTTAATCATTCTTCATTTCCCAACCATACATCCTATCATCAATATATCAATCCACTCTCTCATTTACCCACCTTGTTCTCTTACCCATCTTTGTCTTCAGCACCTTCACTCTTCCTTCTTCCCAATTTATCACCACCCTCTCCCTCACATATCCTTGCATCATCCTCTTCATCTCTTTTTCTCCCCCTCTTTATTCCAAGTATAATCCAGGGGTCAGCTCAGGGTTCTGACATCCTAAGACTGAACCCCGCTTCAGTCTTCGCCTCCCAGTCTTTAGACATAAGGCCCACAGAGGAACAAATCTGAGAACTGTCAGATCCCTGCATCTTCTCATTAATCCAGTAAGCCCACTTTGTTGTGGTGGGGTCCCTGTTAGTTGAAACACAACCTAATCAAAGTGTCTGGCGGATGTTTTCTGAGGAATGTTGTGCTTCAAAATCTGTTTTATAAAAAAAAACAATCAAATATATTTAAAAAGTGGACATTTCTGTCAGAAATGCATTTTAACAAAGTGTATGTAATGTTGATATAAAAGCACTGACATCATTGAGTGAATGAATGAGTGGTGTGAAGCAGCTGATGGTGTCAGCTGATCACTGTGATTATAACTGAAGGTTGTTGGGTTTCACTTGATTCAAGTTCCCCGTGAAAGGCAATGAATTTACACTTTAAAAGCACCTTCCACAAAGCCTCCTGGGAAAAGAAAGAAAAATCATAAGAAATACACATTGGCATTCATCATTATATTCCTGACCCAATTATCTCAAGTGTAAAGGTTTGTGTGTCACAGGCTCTCTGATGAGCGGCAGGGCAGTTGTGCAGGAAGGGAGTGGAGCCGATGACCTTGTGAACCTCAGCGACATCAGCGTACTTTCGCCTGTATATTTTGACAGATCTGCCGAATGTTTGCATGTATCTGTGACTCATGAAGACTTCTCAGATATCTCACGGCTGCTTTAATCCTCATGTTTTCTCCTGTAGCTCTGCGGGCCAGCTCTTTGCAGCCCCCCACCCCCCCTCTCCCCCGGCGGACGCCTTCTCTGCTGCGTCCAGACTTGTCAGAACAGATTCCCATCAAATTACAAATGTCCTGCATCGGTGTAATTGCTTGCCAAACCCACTCCACTGATGCAAATTTAAAGGGTCGCCTGTGATGGAGATAATGCCAAATTGGTTTTGAGATTTTGAGATGTCTACTCAGCATGGGTAGATAGATATGTGGGACCTTACATGAAAAGGGAGAAATGAAATAAGGCTCTGTGTGGAGAATGCTGATGTGGCATTACTCAATATTGAAGACTGATAGATTTCCTCTCCCTGTGGCTAACTTCTCACACGGCAAATGGTAAAGTATATCTGCAAGGCTCATAGTGCTCCATTACAGACTTACACACTGCAGTCATAACATCTCCTCCAGTGCCCTGTAATGTTGCCTCAGCTAAGTAGCCATCAATCGAGGAGTGGCTGATGGCCCGAGTCCAGCTTGGCTGCAGTGTGACCCGACTTTTAATGAGTCACAGGATGCAGATCAAACTGACGTTTCAGGCTTAGTGAATAGCTGGACTACCGCGGGCCTCTGCGATGGTGATGTCACCCGATTGGAAAGGCCAGCCTGTCCCGTCACTCGATTGGTTCACCAACAAGAAGATAAGGGAGCTTGCAGCTCATTTCATGAGGATTAAACTCTAGAGGCTTTAAGAGACTAAACTGAGAGTCCTCTGGGAAAGACCTCTCAACTCTCTGGTGGAGGAGGGGTTTGCTTTGCAGAGCTGGATAAATGAATGCTAGTGATGCATTTAGTGATGAAGAAGGGGAGGAGTGCTCCTGTGTAACAATGGGATGACAATTAAAGAGAAGTATGTAACAAGGGAGGAGAATGACCTCAATAAAGCAGGAAGTGCAGCTGGGTCAAGGCTAGGCACACATCGTGAGATTAGGGTCCATGTACACAAATAGCATCATGAGGGCTATGAGAAGTGTTCACACAGCCGTCATGATGTGATTTATGCTAATGCTTTTTCGGGACATTTACAACTATATGGAATCAGATTTGTTTCAAAAGTTCCAAGCAAAACTTTTTAAGACTCAAGCAAAAAAACTAAATTAAGACAAAAAATTTCTAAAACTCAAGCATAATTAATGATCTCAAAATCAAAAATGATCAATCCTCATGAAAACTATTAGGCATTTGTTTAGTCAAATTCAGTTTTTTTGTTTGCAGTTTCCTCTTCCTCTTTTCTCTCTCTTTTGGTTGTGGTTCACAGTTTTTGCTTTTGATTATTGATTGTTTGGTTTCATTTCTGATACAAACCTTTCAGGGGCGGACACTTTCGGGGGCGTATTCCGATTGGCTAGTGAGTTTTTGAGTGACACAGCTTGAACCTGGAAGATAAGCATCTAGCCAGCTTCACATTTTATGAGTACAGAACATAGTTAATTTAACTTATCATTAGTTTAATATAACTACTGTACTCCTTTAAACAACACATAGTGACAAATGTTTCCCTTAATTTTTTGAGGGAGTTAAAATTCCACTTTTAAGCCGCTGTAGTAAAAGACTAGCTGCAATCTACAGCCATATATATATATATATATTTATGCAATGGTTAAACAACTTCCGGGCTACAGCTGTGTCACTCAAACTCACCAGCCAATCGGAATGCGCCCTCGAAAGTGTCTGCCCTTGAAAGTTTGTGTCAGAAGTTAAACCAAACAATCAATAATCAAAAGCAAAAACTGTGAACCACAACCAAAAGAGAGAGAAGAGAGAAAGGGGAATAGGAAACTGCAAACAAAACAACCGATATAACTAAACAAAAGCTCAATAGTTTTTATGACAATTGATCATTTTTGATTTTGAGGATCATTTATTTACGTTTTGGTTTTAATCTCATCTTTTTTGCTTGAATCTTAAAAATATTTTCTTGGAACTTTTGAAACAAATCTGATTCCATACATTTAGATAATTTTACAGACATTACCATCACTATAATTCAACTTTATAAAATTATACTAAAGTTACGTTTTATTTGAAGGCAGTGGCAGGCAGATAGCACACATGTATCTTTGTGAATTGTCTGCAGAACCCAGTCTGATAGCTGGTGCAGGTTCATGGGTTGAGACTGATTTTAGACTATTTCATGTATATTCATATTTTCATGCATGCACAGTCCATGCTCTCAACTCTTAGGGATTGGTGAAAATGATGTGGGCAGGAGGCCTTGAACAGATTAAATGTGCACTTGGGAGGAAAAATGTGTACTGGAATGGACTAGAAAAAAAAGTTTTCCTGCTGCAGCAGGATAAAAATGCAAAAGACAACCAGACGGAAGATTGTTAAAAGAAGATATTTCCTGGACAATCTCCTAACGCTTGATTTTTGTTATGAAAGTGATACAGAGACACAGTGAGCAGATTGAATTGTACATACCATGATGGATAGCACTGTATATTGTATGTAGCATCTGCCTCATTAGGTGTGCATCACATTAAGCACTGAACAGCCTAGCTCACTATAGAACAGAGTGACTGTGGATGAGGTGATCTCTATTGTACCTAAAGCAACTGTTCAGGAATGCCTTATTACATCTATATATACACGTGTTTCATTTCACATTCATTTCACATGGAACAAAGTTAAATAAAATAGATTAAAGTGAAAATGAGTATACCTGATCCATAGAAAATGGAAAAAAATGCTTCTCCTTAATGTTCCTGGATGTATATAAAAAAGAGATGTCAAGAAAAATGAACATTTCATTGAAGATAAAAAGAAGTTTAGTCAGATCATGTGAGTTTTCAGAGAGGAGAAGCGAGGAAACAATGAAGTTGTGACAAAAGATTTCCCATGTTTTCATGGGATTAGTTGTGTAGCAGCTGGTCTGAACCATAGGCTAGTTCATAGATATGGAGACAGGACTGTCTCTTCCATAGTGGTAGATGGAATCAGCTGATCTTTTACTATCTGAGGACACCATCATCAATATCAATACAGAGAAGGGAACTTCACTAAACTCTCTTTATCCTCAGTCAGATACAGCAAAACGGGAGATTACATGATTTGGGTTTGAACAAAAGTGAGAAAATTAATCTGTCTTTCTGTCAGATCAAGAAAACCAAACTGATTAGTTATGCTATGATCAATGTATTGCAGTTATAGATTGTAGTTTCAACAAAGGCATCTGTCTACATCCAGAGGCTGAGCCCTGTCCCATGTCTGAAAAATCCTTTTGGTTCACTTGGTATTTAATCTCCCTGTAACATTCAGGGTCAGGGATTACTGAGCGACACCGTTATCTGACAGCAACAGCTGAGTCTGTAAGTGAAATATCATTAAATATCATCTATAAATATTTTCTCAATTAAAACATATTTTGTCACCAAATTCCTCATATTTGTAATGGACTATGCATTTTCAGAAAGACAAAAAAATCTATAGGAATAGGATAGTGTAGGAAATAAGACGGTTTGTTAGTAAACCAGTTGGGATTTCTCATTTAGTAAATATTTGGTCAAGCAGGTGAGATCCTCACACTCATTCTCACACAGTCGATAGCCAATCAGCTCCGGATGTACGAGTGAGCCAACATTTCACAGGCTAATGAAATATTTTGTCATCCGCCGTCGTCCCCCTGGTCTTCCCTTCATACCTTTGTCACTTCACTTCCTCTTCCTTCACAGTGAATGCTCAGTTCTGTCGCTATGGGACTTAACAAGCCTGCAAAATAATTAAAATTCAACTAAATGATGAAACACTTGCAGCAAGGCGTCCTTGAAGGGTCGGTAGAGCCCGTTCTAAAATCAGTGAGGGGAGAGGAGAAAAGAGAGCAGCGTTTTGTTCTTTTTTTCCCTCTTCTCAGAGAATAATGTTAAGCTGCTGCTCCCAGCTTAAGGGCCTCTTAAATTGGAAAGGCAGTGGCCTATAGAGACATGTACCTGTCAAACAAATACCACACGCCTCTGATTCTTCTCTGCTCTTTCTCTCCGGCTTCGTTTTAAACTCTCAGCTAGTATTCGAGTCAGACGTGGGGCGCCATGGAGATTGTCGGGTTTGAGAACAGAGACAGGGATTCGCCTGTAAGAGGTATCACAGCGATGTTGCTGTCAGAGGAATTAAGAGGCAAGCTCAGTGGCCCTCTGGTGATCCGCTGAGAAGATGTTTCTCACGACCCAAAGGACGGCTGTTGGGAGGGGAAATGTATGGTGGCAGCTCAGTGCAGAGAGTGTGAAGATGAACAGGTTGGAGAATGAAAGGTGACGAGACAAAAAATGGTTCTTAAAAGAGAAAGCTTGGTTTGCTCTGAATCTTACCCTAAAGGTCATAAAGGCATAAAAGTCAAGAATCTAGGAGAAGAAAACAAACATGCATTCAGTTTTCCACATAAACTTACAGCTACCACAAAGTAAAACCTTTGTTTTGTGAAATAAAGTTGCTAAATGATGCCATCACCTGCAACTTTCCACATGTCAAACTTTTCTTGGATGCTTTTACTTTGAAATATGCCAAGTAATGGTGAAATGGTGAATTTAACTCCAGTCTAAAGTCCTTGCAAAACCCTAACCAAGCAATTTGCGGGAAATCTGATTATGCAGGAACAAAAAAAGCAATAAAGGTCATATCAGCAAAAAAAAAAAAAAAACTAACAAAACACCATAAGTAATAAACACACATTTATATTAGAAGCTATCAAAGGACAGAAGGAGCAGGAGAAAAAGCAGAAAGCAATATTTAATTCAGACAATACAAATATAGTTATTTTGACATTAAAGGACATTGATTCTGCACAGTTTCTAGCTGTAGCCACAGAGAAAAAATATCATAAGAGTTGGGGAAATCAAACAATGTGAAGCTAAACAAGCTCGGGAAGCAGAACTAAGTAGAACATGAAAAAAAAAAAGATTTAAATAAATTAGGAAGCATACTAAAGATGACTTTGATGTAGTAAGACAGCATTTCAGATCAAAACATGAAAGACAAACAAGAAACCAAAAAGACAGCCAGTAACTAAGGTACGATCAGGAAACCGAGTTCATCCTGAAAGCTTTTAGTAATGATGAAGTTAAATTAACAAAGCCATCAAATTTGGATGCCTTCTGCTGATGACTTCTGGAAGCTGGTTTACATCCTGACAAGTGAATATAAATGCTTTTACAACCAGCCATATCTAAATTGTGTTAAACAAAGCAGGAAACAGTAACATGACCAGAACTGCAATAATAATGCCAGCTGATAGAATAACAAAACCCTATTTGCATGGCTGTGTATGCAGCATGTTTCATCTTTACCTGCTTACAGCTTGGACCTATTTAGTGAGACCAGCTTATTAAGATTCAGGGTATTATTCTGGCTAATTCGGAGCTGAGGGAAATGATTATTTAAATTTAACTGCCCTGTTTCCCAATTCAGAATGGACTTTAGGGATAAATCAAAGAGATAAGTCTGCAGAAAAAAGACAAGGGCTTCCCATGTGGTGTTTGAACGATATACGTTTGTAGATAAGACCTGGAATTCTTTATGTGAGAGGGAATCAGTCTGCAAGAGGTCAGATCGGAACATCTAAGACAAGTACACTACATGCTGCAGTGTTTAAGGATTTCAAGGTTTAATTCAAATGTCCATTTTCTTTAGTAGACTTTATTCAATGCAGAGATGGTCAATGATGCTCACATTTAAAGAATATGTCGCCTGCAGATATAAGAGAAGTTATAGTTCCTAAAAAGAATAGGATAGATGTGTTGCTGCTTTTATCATATAAAATGTGGAAATGTGTGACCTATTTTTATTATATATTTTTTGTTCCTGAAAGTTTAAACATTCAATCCATTTTACTAATGTGTTTATTTTCATCTAACAGCAACATTATGGAGAACGCACACCCAGATGTCTTATTTCTTATTAAATGTATGACATATTTGTAAGATGTATTAGTATTTTTTGTATAACCTATAAAGGACACCTGTCTCAAATATCTGTATACTTATAACCAAAGGAATTGCCATGTGGCAAGGCAGCAAATGACAGGAGAGCAGGGTTAGGTTTATGGAAGGGAATAAAACCAGCAAGAAATTATATAAATCCATATCAGTGGCTCCAAACGGCTCATGCTTCCTTTGAATGGCAAATATTAAAAAAATATACTTTTCTAAATTGTGGGTTTTGATTGTATCTAACATTGAGCATAAAACAGGGGTTAATATGCAAATACAAAAGAGTTTAATAAAAAAAATACAGAACATCATTTCCATCTCTTTGGTCATTGTGAACTCCAAACGGCAACATATAGGTAAAGATAATGGTGATGACGATTCTCATGTTAATATCCACACCACCAAGATCTATGACTGAAATATTATTATTACCAATATAATAGTAATGCATCCAAGCTTAAAAAAAACCACAAAGTCACGTCAAATATTAATTTTAATGCTTTAATAATCTCCTGTTCTCATGAGAAGGGTTCACAGTTTGTTCCTCATAGGAATGTGTGTGTGGGAACTTACACATTTTAGGAAGATAAATGAATGCTCGAGTCCGACAGCATCAATTTACATTAACTAAATGTCAGTGTCTCTCTTTTTCTGTTCATCATTTTTAGCTTGAATCTGCATTACTGCTTTGCAAGCTGCACTGTTTCCAAACTACTAAACTCAAGATTGAGGGTTGTGAAAGCACCATCTGCCTGCCTGATGATGTTTAGGACAAACATTTTTTTTTTAACACTTTAAGCTGTTAAAAATAATTAGGTACTGTATACATATCTTGTTTTGTTCTGGAATACATGAGCTGCACAGTGAAGAGTTTATTAACAATGTGGCCTCACAGCAAGAAGGTTGGGGAAAGGCCTCATTTATATGTGGAGTTTGCATGTTTTCCTTGTGAGTTTTCTCCGGGTGACCCGTGACCTCAGATAAGCGGAGGAAAATGGATGGATGGCTCCAGCTTAGCAATGACCCTTAATTCGATTAAGCAGTTAAAAAAATGACTGACTGACTGACCATTCAATACATTGTTGGGGTTGATATCCAGTTACTTGACTGAGATTTGGGAGGACTGACATGGACAATGAAAACACCACCTTCTGTTGGGAGGCTCAGAAGCCCAGGTGTGGGGAATTAGTGCATCATTTCTGGATCTGGATGTAAGACATTGTTACGAAGTCTCCTGGTTAATCATAGCAGATGTTTTATGTCATAGCAGATGTTTTATGTCATATGTGTCAAACTCAGGCCAAATTTGGCCCGCAATGTGATTATAATTGGCCCGCGAGATCATATCAAATGTGCATTAGAGCTGGCCCGCGGTATATACTGTGTCGCTAATACTACAAATCCCACAATGCTTTGCTAGTATTTTGGCGCGCAGTAAAACCCGGCAAGCGCTCCTTACTTCCGTTCACAGTCATTCATCCATGCCCCGGTCGCATCAGACAAATTAATAATTTCACCCTCTACAAAAATGGCCAAACGAAAAAGATTGACAACAGGACCTTCCAAGACAGCTGGGAGGCAAATTATTTGTTCACGACTGTAAAGGACAAACCTGTTTGTCTTGTGTGCGGAGTTGGCGTGGCCGTAATAAAAGAGTATAACATAAGAAGACACTATGAAACGAAACATTATGAAAAGTACAAGGACCTGGACCTAAAGCAGAAGCTGCAAAAGGTGGAGGAGATGAAAAGAAGTCTGGTTTGCAGGCAGACCTTGTTCATGAAAGCAAAATCAAAAAGTGAAGCTGCTGTAAAGGCCAGCTTTATTGTGGCAGCAGAGATCGCAAAATAAGCCCGGCCCTTCAATGAGGGAGAGTTTGTCAAAAAGTGCATGGTCAAAGTTTGCGACATCGTGTGCCCAGATAAGAAGCAAGAATTTTTAAACGTGAGCCTGAGCAGAAATATCGTGGCTGAGCGCGTGTGTGAGCTTTCCACTAATCTACGTGAAAAAAAGGGGAAAAGATTTTATTGCATACTCCCTTGCTGTGGATGAGAGCAGCGACACGTCTGATACTGCCCAGCTGTCAA
>JBAMIG010000007.1:3179347-3189680 GCA_037177335.1 Kiunga ballochi | reverse complement strand
CTTGACTCGGGACTTGCCAGTCGTGACTTGGGACTTACTTGTGACTTGCTACACAATGACTTTGTCCCACCTCTGGTGTGTAGTCAGGGTGTCATACTATGTTTGGTCCCCTGATTGCTGATCTTTATAAGAGAATAAAAGGAGGAGAAATGACTCGGTAAAGAATTATAAAATTTATGAAGGTGAGTTTGAGAAATGATGGCCTGATGAAGAGGGACCCGTGTTCATGCTTTGTTCAATGAATTAAAAAAATAAATCATAATTCAGCAGCTGCAACATAAGAAAACTTTCTGAGCTGTTGGCTTTTGTCAGTCTTGTCTGCATATGTCCGAGGGGAACGTTGGGGATCCTGGAGGTGTGCAACCAGCCAGACGAGTGTGTAATCCGTCCTCGACATGCAGGATGGTTTCACAAGAGAGCAGCTGAGCTCCTCCGAACAAGCCCAAATACACAGACAAGAGGTTTCAACAAGCAGATGGCTCTGATTGGAAATCTTGTTTGAAATGAAAATACATCTTACTGTGCAGCGATGCAGACAGTTTCCATCTCCGTCTCTGCCTTTAATAATCCCTGAGTGCAGACGGTGATGCTTACAAATCAGTCAATTTATCAGCAAAGTCTACTTCTCGTCATATGTTTAAAAAAAGTGCGTGTGAGCAGTTGGATAGAAAAACTAACTGAATACTTGCAGGCAAACAATGGTAGAAAGAAGTAATAGTCACAAACACGTCACATGGAACTTGCAAGTCCTCAAGTAGAATCAAATAGTGTCTTCAGCATGCAGGAGAAACTGGCTTGTCTTTATGCAAACCATGCTCTGTCTGACTGTGCAGGGCCTCACAAAGGGTTTGATACGCCATAGCTATGAAGAATCCTCAAAGAAAGAGGTCTGAAGTGTTTTCCAAGTCATCAAAACAAGCAAGGACTGGTTGGAAGAACTCCCTCATAACCAACAGCCTCACATCCAGCCTTAACTACAGATTAATGTAACACTAAAAGAAATCTGTTCCCAATTTGTATTAACATTTCTCATGTGAAGTATATGAACAGTTCCTAGAAGAACCCAATTATACCCAACATGTCATCATTTTTAGACAATTCAAGACTTTGGACAGACAGTAGAGTCAGTGTGATCGTCTGCTGCTTTATCCCATCTGGATGTTGGAGGTTCTATTCTGTAAACCAATTCTTATTGGACTTCCTGTCTATCATCTCCTTCTATTCTGGTTGTTCTTTTCTGAAACGTATAAGGCATTTAGGTCCAGCAAACTGCTGCTCACTGGATATTTTCTCCTTTCAGACAGATCCTCTGTAAACCTTAGAGATAGTACTTCACTAGACTAGCAGTTGTTGGTCTGAGTATTTTATCATTTTTAAAAAACTCCCAAAATGGGCGGGGCTGACAGACAGAAAGGGGTGTGGCCAAGTGTGTGTGTGTCTGTGTGGTGGTGGTGGGGGGTGGGGGGAATGAATTAAATGGACACAAGTATGAATAAAATGTTAACATGAATAAACATTTTTGATAATGCTCGCAATTCCAACTCCTGACTCGCCACAGAGGGCGTGTGTCTGCGCGAGACACTTTTTTCCAGAGTAGCATGTGACGTAGCATGTAGCATTACGTACCGCTTCAGCCAATGGGAAAATTCAACAGCAGTAGCAGACCAAAGTTTGTTGAATTAATCCAGTTTACATGGAAATGTCAAAAGTTGCACAGTAACAAAAAGACAGCCCAATTGAGACAATTTATCAGCAAAAAAAAGTAGTTTGAGGGGTTAGTTACACTTTAAGTAACTAGTCTTGACCACATCTAAATGCCTTAATGTATTAAATCCCTGTCATGTGATTGACTGATAAGGTATTTGTTAAATAACCAGACATATACCTGATAAAGTGGCCATAGTGCAGGTACACAGCAACACACACCTGGTTAAAAGGAATAGATCATTTACAGACTTGTGCAACTTGAACAAGCTGTGATGATTATTTTATTTTGAATCATTTGTGTTTCAGTTGGGAAGCTTAAACATCTGCAGGACATCGGCCATTGAGGAACGGATTTGGAGATCCATGCCGAAGTGTACAGTAGTGTGATTCAAATTCCACTCTAATCATAATTCAGATCATAATTATTCCTGCCATATGAGCTGTTGCATAATCAGTGAAGAAGTATCTGTTTGCTAAACTCCTCCAGGTTTGTCTGGTGCAGGCAGTCAACGTATGCTGTTGTGGCCAGAGGATCAGTAAAATCTTCACAGCTCTTCACTCGCTCATGCTTTTAGCAACATCAACCTAAATGAGGGCCTGTTTATTCTCATTTCTTTTTTAGATGATCGGATTTCAGGTGAAATCTGCAGAAACTGCCAAAGGCATGTTAATCTCTGCATGAATGGATGTGTTGACGTTTGTTTCACTGCTGCTCTTCTCTGTTTAAATAAGCCTTGTAAATCAGTTTTACAACAAGCAAACACCAGGATAAGACAAATATGACTGTTAATTATAGTATTTGCTTTATGATTAGTTTGCAAATGAGCTATTGTAAATAAAAAGCATCTCTCCAACACAAGATATGAAAAAGTAGCGGCACCAAAAAACAAACAAACGAAAATAGATTTGTTTTATTTCAAAGTGTAGATTAGGTACAAACCAACTTCATTACAGAAATTACAGAGCTTGAATTACAAAAAAAAATATTAAAATGTATTTTGTTGTCAATATAAGCAGTTATTGTTTATGTGTTTTTGTTGTTCTTATGGAAATTTTTTTAATATTTTAGTCTATATCCTGAATATGTAATATGTTGACCTTTGGAGAGTCAATTTTACCATAAACCATAAACACAAAGTAGCAGATAGGGAACATTATGGTATCAGTAGCTGTGCTTCAATTTACACTTAAAATTGCTACAAGACAGTGATAAAAACAACTAAAATTGAATAAAAACCACCAATTATCAGAAAAAAAGTTTTTACGCTTCAAGGTGAAGTGGTTTTCAAACCTTTCTATGTAAACTTTATTACTAAATGGTTATGCAAACCCTTTTTTTGCACTAACCTGGACGTTTAGAAGTTCCTCATACGATCAGTTTAGAAGGTGTCATATGAAGCATACAACAAGGAAATGCAGAGTTACGAGAAACGAGCCTTTCAGTAAAGTAAAGCTTCTTTTGGTCATCACTACCCAGGATGTGACACGGCCGTTACCTGGAAACATAGAAAACCCCGAATCTGGCAGGTAAGCAGAGACTAGACAGGGGTTAAAGGAAAGGTAAGGAAAGGGAAATCCACACTTATCCAAACAACAGCATCATGTCTGAACTCTGCCTTTTAGATGCTCAGTGCCCATTAATTTCAATTCACAGAGTTGTTTTCTCCTGGTTCCTCAGCTTTATGTTTCCATTATGATTTTCTCACTGAAACACAGAGCTATAGTCCCTTTTGTTTTTGTAACAAACCACAGACCCTTTTGGTTTGGATTTCTTTCAACAAGTGGACTCCAGGCGGACGGCAGCAGGGAGGTAGGATACCAACCCAACAATAAACGGAATAAAATGACTGAACTGTGATGAAGGTAATAGTGTCATTATGTTGTTAAGCTTCTCCTCTTAATTCTTTTTTTCGAACACTAGAAAGTTCCTGCAGCTTCACATTAATGACCTCAGAACAAATGTATGACTGTGTGTCACAGTGAAGCTCAAAAAAAGGTCACAGCGCTCATTTTAT
The DNA here is from genome assembly GCA_037177335.1 of Kiunga ballochi. Classification (NCBI taxonomy): domain Eukaryota; kingdom Metazoa; phylum Chordata; class Actinopteri; order Atheriniformes; family Pseudomugilidae; genus Kiunga; species Kiunga ballochi. The sequence continues at coordinate 3,185,958 of JBAMIG010000007.1, read as the reverse complement.
CTTCCTAAGATGGAAGGAAAAAAGGTTTTCCAGTGAGCAGTTACACACACTTGGCATGATCATAATAATCATGTCTTTCATATTTCACACAGCTTCTGGTGAAATGAACACGGGTGTTGGTAGAACTAGTGCTGGAGTGTGCGAAAGTGTGTGTGTGTGTGTGCATTATGAATCTCAGAGATCAATGCAGCGTTTGATCTGCATGTATCTGAGTGAAGTGAGCTTCCAGAGAGTTTCCAGAGCTACCAGCCCAGGGGGAGGCTCAGTGTAACGGGCAACACCTCTCTCTACTACAGACCCACACACACATGCAGTGTTTCATCTGCTCTACTGTTTCATCTCTAACACACACACACACACACACACTCACATGCTAGCTGCAGAAGCATCACATCTATCAGGAACAAAGACTGAGTTCAGACTGACAAGACGATTTTTATTCACATTCATTCAGGCTGAGTTGCTCCTCATCAGTTTGATAAGTCAAACGCAATACGCCACTTTTTCTCTATCGTGTGGAAAAAAATTATGCCTGGAGGTGGAGCTGAGATTATAGACATCAATTTATGTCTGAGTTATGCTGAAAGGATGCACATAAATGATTGCATGTGAAACTCAGGATTCAAAGGTAAAACTGGTTCTTTGTCAAGTATTTAGATGGAAAAATCTCTAAATTCTGTCGAACAAGTAGGATCAAAGTTTATCCGACTGGGACATAAACAACGTGGGAGTTTTCAACACTGCTTTGTTAGGTAGTCATGTAAAATATAGATAACCAGTTCAAAGTATTCAGGGTGTGTTTCAACACAATGCCAAGGAGGAAAGACATCAGCAATGACCTTACAGAAGCAACAACTGCTGCTCATGAATATGGAAAGGATTATAGTCATTTCCAAACTATCTGTTCACCTTGAATCTACAGAGAAGATGTTATCCACCAGTGGAAAGGACAGCTGACAATCTTTCCAGGAGTGGACATCCTTATAAGCAAGCCTATAATAGTAAAACATTAAAAAATGAAGAAGTTTAGTTTGTGAGGAAGGATTGTTGAATAAAAACAGTTTAAAAAGTTTTATACTGTTACTTTAATGTTTATGTGCAGATAATTGCAAATCTCCCAGTATTTTTTATAATAAAATTATTAGGCTTGATTGTAAGTGACTGAATAGGAGATGCACTTTAGAAAACAATACAGCGGTCACAGGTAGTCATGTGTATGTCAACACAAATACACACCCACACAGAAAAGCTAATTCAGCTGCCATCCATCCATCCATTATCTACCGCTTTATCCCTGACGGGGTCACGGGGGGGTTGGAGCCTATCCCAGCAGTCAACGGGCGAGAGGCGGGGTACACCCTGGATGGGACGCCAGTCCATCGCAGGGCCAACACACAGAGACGAACAACCATACACACTCACTCCTATGGGCAATTTAGAATCACAGCCTATCCCCCAAGGTGCATGTCTTTGGACTTTGGGAGGAAGCCGGAGTACCTGGAGAGAACCCACGCTAACACGGGGAGAACATGCAAACTCCACACAGAAACGCTCCTGGTTAGAGCCCTGCCCACTCCAAGGCTCGAACTGGCAACTTCCTTGCTGTGTAGCCACTGTGCTAACCACTGCGCCACCGTGCAGCCCTAATTCAGCTGCCTGGGGATGAAATGAAAGAAACTAGACCTAGATATCCAGAAACTAGCAACAGAAGTAAGTTGTTTCAACATAAAATATAGTTTAACAAACTGGACAATTGATCCATCATACAAAACCAACAGCCCGGCAAATGAAGCACAGAGTGACTTGTGAAAGACTGCTTTTGTGTAACATATCAAGGATATGTTCAGTTAAAATTAGCAGAAAGTCCCAGCTTAAACCCTTATTTTGGTGTCATGAAACAGCCATGTATGTTAAAGAGAAGCAAACAAAAGCAGAAAATAATTTAAATCTTTCATTAAAAAAAGTTCAAAGACAAATAAATCAATTATTAAAACCAAGAACATGTTTATTCTGTTTCATATTCTGTATTCAATGTATTTAATGCCAAAATTTGTTTAAAAAAAGAGAGTCATGTTGCTTTATGTTCTACATTTTACATAACACATGGAACATATTTGGCAACAAGGCTGTTGTCAACATTTAGAGCATAGTCTCTGTCTTTCTCTCTTACACACACTCACTCTCACACACACACACACTGTAAATAAACTGAAGCAACATGAACTTAGTAGTTCTATACATGCATTATTTACAGAATCAAACATACATTTATGTTCCCATGGGAACATAAATGTATGTATGCACACACACACACACACACACCTGAGCTTGTGTGAAACACGCATTTGCTCACACATCATGTAACATGGACTCCTGCTGGCATCCTGAATATTCAGTATTTAACACACCTACACACAAGAGATGAAAATACACAAACTCTGTTGCACACATGCATTTGCACGCTCATCTCATAAGCTCTAGGAACCGCTTGCATCTTGTCACTGCAGAGTTGGCGTCCCGTGTTGTGGACAGGTCCAGATGGTGCTGTCACGGCTGTCATCGAACCGCATCTCCCAGAATACACCTGTGACAGCTGGAACATGTGCGACCAGTCAGAGCGGCGCCACTACAGAGACTAATTATCACCAGCCGTCCAGCCGCCACGGCATACACAAGGCCCGTGCCTCGTCCTCACCTTACAAGGTTGCCGAGGGCAGCGACAAATCAGCAGTGTTGTTAGCGTATGCCAGCTCAGCTTGTAACCATGGAAACGCTCAAAAGTCATGTGGCGAACTCATGGTTGTTTTAGAAACTTTAGCAAGAGTAGAGGAATTTAAACTGGTTGTGAAAAAGCAGGATTGAAGTTTTACCATTTACTGCATCGAATAAATAGATTTGTTATCTGATTAAACAATTTTAACAATCTTGCAAATACAGTTTAGATTTTGCACTTAAAGTAGAAAGAAATCGGCAATTAAAAAAAGGACATTTTTAAATAAATGTCCATCATGTCAGTGGAGATGCATTCAGGGGTCTGAAGTTCCTATTAAACTTATAAACATTCTGTAGCTTTTTCTCCAATAAGAAAAGGGACATTTATTTACAGTGGAAACCACTTCACAAAAATACACATTTGATTTTTTCCCCTTACTGTCAGACATAAAACAGATTAAAACATTTCCTATTTTAAGTCAATGAGAATCCACAAAATTATTTCATTTGTCAAATGTCAAAATAAGGCGAAAATATATCTTTTAGACACATATTTATCACAGTTTTAGATTAACAATCTGCATACACTAAGGTGAGTCTACCTTTAAAAAATCTGGAACATTCCAGATGATGATGTCATTTCATCGGAGAGTTCTGATTGGTTCACTGACAGGGTTTAAGTCCATTTGAAAGACCAATGAATGTATCTGAGCATCTTACATTTTAAACATAATGCTTTTATGTGAAACATGAGAAAATCAAAAGAAATCAGTCAAGATCTCAGGAAGAGAAATGTGGATTTTATATTTCTGGTTCATCCTTTGGTACTATATCCAGATGCCTGAAGTTGCCACGATCATCTGTTCAGACAATCATATGCAAGTATAAACATGATGGGAACATCCAGCCATCATATCGCTCAGGAAGGAGACGGGTTCTGAGTCCCAGAGATGAGCGTACTTTGGTCTGAAATGTCCGGAACCCAAGAACAAAAGCAAAAGAGCTTGTGAAGAAGTGGAATGAAACTGGTAAGAATGTGTCACCATCCACAGTGAAACGAGTACAGACATGGGCTGAAAGGATACTCTGTCAGGAAGAAGCCTTTACTTTAAAAGAGACATCAAAAAGCCAGATTAGAGTTTGCTAATGCACACAAGGATAAACATTTGAATTTTCAGAGACATGTCCTTTGGTCTGGTGAAACTAAAATTAAACCTTTTGGCTATAATGATCATCGTTATGTTTGGAGGAAATAAAGGGGGAAGCCTGCAGGCCTCAGAACACCATCCCAACTGTAAAACATGGGGGTGGTAGCATCATGTTGTGGGGCTGTTTTGCTGCCGGAGGGACTGGTACATGAAAAAGGAACACTATGTGGAAATATTGAGGGAACATCTTAAGACATCAGCGAGGAAGTTGAAACTTGGGCGAAAATTGGTCTTCCAAATGGACAATGACCCAAAGCATTCTGCCAAACTGGTTACACACTGGCTTAAGGATAACCAAATCCACGTTTTGGAGTGGCCGTCTCAGAGCCCACATCTGAATCCTATTGAAAAGCAAAGTGTTGCCGAGGAAGGCGACCGACTAACCTGGCCCAGTTGCACTAGTTCTGTCTGAAGGAATGGGTTAAAATTCCCCCAAATTATTGTGTTTTACCTACTATGATCAAATGATTTGGAATCAATACTCACAAACCACTTTATCAGGTTTACCAGCCAATCACATTATAGGAACACATTGTAGACTTCATGACGACAACTTACTGTGGTTAAATCTGAACTTCAGAATAAAGAAGAAAGCGGATTGAAGTGACTGAAAGTGGTATGATGGTCTGAATATTTCATAAACTGTTAACCTATTGGGATTTCCACATAAAACCATCTGTAATGCTTACAGAGAATGTTCTGAAGCAAAGAAAACATCCAGTGAGCAGCAGTTGTCTGAACCAGAATGTCTTTTCAATGTCAGAGGTCAGACGGGAATTGACAGATGGGTTAGATGTGATGGAAAGCCAACAAGAAGCCTAATAACTACTTGTTCTAAGCGATGCATGCAGAATGCCACAATGTCACGACCAACATGGTGGATTTAGCAAAAAAATGTGTGTACTGTGCAAAGTGGACAATCACAGTTTCAAATCAGTGTGGTGAAAAATAATCAGTTTGCAAGCTGTAACACCAACCTATAAGCAACGAGCAGATTAATCCTCAGTTAGAAGGAAATCTAGAGTGCAAGAGGAATTAGTTTCGCTGAGAGATGAACAGAGGAAGTAAGATGGGGTTGATATGTTGCTTCATTGGCCTCTGTAAGGCATAAGCATGTTGGCAGAAGCTTTAAGTGATATGTTCACACACAGTGTAGATGTAAGAGACATTTTTCTCACTGGTCTGGTTAAAATCTGCTGCTAACGTGAAAACTCACACAGGATCTCTGGTTTGCAGATCATCGATGGACTGGAAGAAGACGTCTACAACTTCCCAAACATTTGGTTTGGGGGATACACCGCTGGGATAGTCATCAATACATTTTCTTGGCACGTGGAAGGGTCTGCATTTTACCATGATCTGGTGGCAAACTGGATATCCAACTTTCAGGAATACTTTTTTTTTTTTACTTAATTATGGCTATAACTATTACTGTCAGTTATTGTTGCTAATGTGTTTTTTTTTACCCTGAAATACAAAACCAAATAATCTTTACTTCATTATTAGCATTGGTCATATTGTTTAATGTTGTTTCTGGTGTTTAATATCATTGCTGAGGGTTTAAACAGACATTTACTGTGCAGCTTCCTCCTCCTGGATGTTGAAGACTGTTTAACGTCGGCAGAGTTAACTCTTTGTCCCGACACTTTGCTGCTGGAGCTTCACTTCATTTGATTCCTAACCCTTCTCTCTGTGTGACAGACTGTTCCTCCTCTGCAAACGTCTGTGACAGAAATGCTTACTTGCAGATTGCTTTTCACTGCCGAGCTGTAACTCTCCTCCCTTTGTGCTTGACTCGCACTGCTGTACATTAGCAGCCTCCTCCCACCCGGAACCTTTGCATGTCCCGATTCACAGCCTGCCATTATCTCCTCAGCATATCAGTCTTGTGACACTGTTGCAAGAAGGCTAATTAGATCTGAATTAGCATCACTTTCTTGGCTAAACATTATGGATTGAGGATGAGAGATTAATTACGCTGCTATTAATGCAGAGCGGGGTTAATGGCCGAGGTGTTTGTCACCAAAACGAAATGAGGAAGGACACAATCAGCTTCGCTCACTCAGCCACCAAAACTTGAGGCTCCCTTTCATTTTGCTGAGGTGAGCAGTTTGTGCACAGACTCCATTTTAATTTTTGTTCATGATCAATGTAGACTTTAAATGTGGTAAACAAACAATAACTCAGGATACAGGAAGGCAGTTCCTCAGCAGAGTTAAGCATAAGTGCAGCGAGCCCGATGTGAGCGAAGTGTTTTCACCTGTAATTATGTGTGAAACAAATCATCAAAAGTATCCAACTGAAATTTACATTATAACTGCAGGCGGAGCTGTTACCCGGACCCCTAAATGGTGTTATAATGTCTGACACATCCACACTGTTTGTACACAAAATTCCCAGTAGATCAGCAGTTTCTAATGAATTTAGAGCATTCTGTGTGGTACCAACAACCGGGTCATGTTCAAAGTCACTTAACTCTCCTTTCTTAACTCATGTTGATCCTCACTTATGGTTATTCATGCTTTTATTTCTTTATTATTCTTTTATTTCTTCTTGTTTAGATTATTGCAATTCAGTTTTTACTTGTTTTAACAAATTGGCAGTCAAAAGTCTGTGTACTGCCCCTGCAAATGTTTTAGTTCAGCCACCCTCTAGGGGGCAGTAACGTGTTATGTAGCCTACTACAGCTGC
>JBAMIG010000007.1:3115372-3127871 GCA_037177335.1 Kiunga ballochi | reverse complement strand
CTGAAAAGAGGTTTTATTCTTTGTTTCATTCTGCAGTATAGTATTGCATTGTAAAATAACAGTAAAAAATAAAGCTGCCTACTTTGCGGATTTCACCTATCGCGGGTTATTTTTGGAACGTATCCCCCGCGATAAACGAGGGATCACTGTACACCATTTGTGTGTAAAAACATGATTTTTTTCTAAAACCTGCTAAACATACAGTGTTTGCCTTTATGTGAAAAGGAAACTTGGTGAAACCAATGGTGAAACTTTTTTGCTATAATTGAATTTATTTGTCTTCGATATATATTTGTTTACCATAATTTTCTAACTCAAACACAGTAGAAGTATAGAAATGCAGCACACCTACAGACATCACTGACACTGACAGGTGCCATTATAATGAGTCTTGCGGCGTCATTCACCTCACCTGTTAGTGGCTTTAATCTTGTGGCTGGTTGGTGGAAAGAAATGTTTGAATAACAATGCAGTAATCTGACATTTTGACACCCAGACAAAGAGATAAATACTCAGAAGAATGGCAGGGAGCTGAAAACCTAATCTAATTGCATAGCTTCCTGATAATCAGTTTATTTTTAGTATAGAATAGCGACTTTTTGTAATACCAAGCGTCTCATATAGCACAGATACATTCCACTCAGTGAAGCTGATTTTATTATCATCATTTATCATTTTCTGTTAACTGATTGCTTTTCCAAAACAGATATAATAGCTTTTGAAAGAATATGCCTTCAATCAGAAATGAATTGTATGCTTGGTTAAGGTGTGGATACTAACAAACATGTGGACAGGGTAGCTCACTTATGGCCAAAACTTCCCTCCAGCTCCAAGACTTTAATGATCTCTTTAATCTTTAATCTCTCCAAACTCAATTTTGAAGTCTGTTTTTATCTAACTGCAGCCTCCTGACTTTCATTACTCTTTCATCAGTCTTGAGAGGCAGGGGGTGTGGGTGTATTGGTGGGGTTGGTAATCATAAACCATGTCAGGATAAATACGCGAATGAATTCACTTTGCAAATGAGGCGACTCTCCCAGCCCAACTCTCTCTGTGCTAATGTTTGCTCGGCCCCGCTGATTGATGACACGCTGATCTGCAGCCTCTCATCAGTCTGAATATGAGGAGCTTCACATTCTGACCACAACGAGTAAAGTAAATAAAGCAGTCGAGCTGTCACTTCTACTCTGATAACATCATTCAATATGCTGGAGAGGGAGTCCACAGAAAGGAGGAGGAGAGTAAATTTCAACTCGTTTCGTCTACAGATGCTTAACTTCTTGATAAAAAAATAAAAAACCTGCCAACATTAGAGGCACTTAAGTCAGAAAGGAGGTGATTGTTTTACAGAGTCAGAAACAAGTTGATCCAATTCTAAGGAGCTTGAAAGTGAAGAGTGCTTTATTTGTCTGGGATGTCTTAGACAAACTTTGTTTTATTTCTTTAGGATTAACCCTTCATGGAGACCAATTTATCCAGGCTTCAGTCTGCAGTTATTGGATCAGCTGAAATTCTAAATGCATCTTTGCTGGATTTGTTCCTTATTCTTTAGGAAATGACTTTCAGGTCCTGTAGATGGTACAGAGGCAGACAGCAGTTGTGTGTATGTGTATTTTAACACTGTTTTCTAACAGGATAATTAATTTCAAACAAAGTTTGTTTTCTCGTGATAATAGATTATTCAAACACAAGGTCATGGGGGGGGGCTAGTGCTGTTCCTAGCCCATCAGAACCAACACAGAGAGAAACAAACATATCTGACTCGCACTCACTGTAAGAGTTTAGAGACTGAATTTAGTCTGTGTGGATTAGGAAGGAGCTCAGGAAATACTCGCACACGGGGTGAACTGCAAACAAACTGTTTGCAAATAATAATGTTGACATTAATAAGTTGCAGTGGGTTTTGCTTGATGTTCATGGTGTACTGGAAGCAAAGCTGGTTTCCAGAATGCAGGAATCAAAGACCTGCGCATCAGTCTGGTGCTGAAGCAGCGCTGCAGGGCTTGGCTTGATTGTACTGAGATATCTCTTAAAGGTTTGCTTGCAATGCCTTAGTAAGTAAAGCTAGTCAGGTTTATTGCCAAAGGATCAATAAACCTGATTTTAATTCAAGTAAATCTGAAAAAGGTTGAAATTGTGACATGTTATGAAGTTTTATAAATCACTCATTCATAAAATTTCCCTTACACACAATATTTAGCTCCTCCCTGCAGCTGTTACAGGTCAGCTATGAAACCAGGTGTAACAGTAACTTACTAAGGCCATCTTAGTAAGTTGTTTTTAGAGAAAACAAGTTAATTATCCCATTATCCCCAGAAAACTGCCTTTCTTATCTTGACATTATAAGAAGATAATTAAATTGAAATAACGATTTTCAATCAATCCATTCTCCGCCACTTATTCAAAGTTGGGTCAATAATCAGTCCAGCGTGTCCTTGATCTCCCCTGGGGTTTCCTCCCACAGGGACGTGCCCAGAACACCTCAGCAGGGAGGCGTCCAGGAGGCATCCTAACCAGATACCCAACCATCTCATCTGGCTCCTCTCCGTGTGGAGGAGCAGCTGTTCCACTGTGAGCCCTTTCCTGATGTCCAAGTCCATCTCTATCTTTAAAAGAGACACCAGCCTTAATACAAAAAGCCTTTCTTTTTTTGTTTTTAAATTGTTGCTTGCCTACTGGTATGGCGTAAAAACGAAGATTTGGGTTAATTTTACATGGGTTTGTACATTCCACACCACATTAAGATTGATTTTTCATATTTTGTTTCTTCATTGCATATTTTGCGTTGGTCAAACATGATTTTTTTTCTTTATTTAATCTGGATTACGTGTTAATCTCTCGCATCACTTGAAAGGCATTTATAAAGTGTCCAGCAAAAGAGTACACCTGCACTGATCACTAAGGTTGCCAACTATGTGAACCATAGTACCTCGAACCAATGAGATATGCGGGATTCTGTATTGTCATACTCATGTGTAAGTGTGCTTTCAGCTAATTGATCACAGAGCAGAAGAGGGAATATAACGTACGTTTTGGTACAAAGCACTCATTTTGTTGACAATTTACAGACTAGTTTTGATTTGTGCAATAATATGGGACAAAGTGCATCCCATTTCAGCTCAATATGGGTGCTTTTGTTTCTAAATAAGGGACAATTCAATTTTTTAAGGGACGGTTGGCAAATGTTGATCACTCACACCTATTATCCATTCATCCTCCAGCCCTATATACAGCAGCTCTTCATTTTCTCCTTGCCAGACTTTGTAACTGCTTTCCGCAATCTCCTCACTGTCCCTTACCATCTCAACTCACTTACCTGCCTTTGGATTATTATTATCATTGGATTGTTTCTCTGGCTATGACCTACTATTGCCTCCCTCTTAGTTTCCCGCCAGGTTAACTTCTTGGTTGTGATCTCTACCTGACTCCTGGAAATCCTTTACAGCAACCACTCCATCATCTTTTGCAAATATTCACAGTATTATTGTAGTGTGAATAAATCTTGTTTGGATCAGATCTGTCTTAATGTGTCATTCATTACACAAAGAGAACAGGGGTCCATTTCAAAAAGGTGGTTCAACAAAGCCCGAGTTTGAGACTTAACTCCAAGTTGACAAACCCTGAGATCAGAAACTCAGAGTTTTCTGTTTCACAACAGCGGTTCTGAGTTGGTTCAGTTAACCCCGAGTTTGATAACCTCGAGTTCACCATGTGCACCAAGACTTTAAAAAGCCATTGTCAATGGAACCCAGAAACATCGAGTCACCATGGCAACCACTGGAAAAAAAGGTCTTCATTTTTTTCCCTGCTGGAATTCAAAATTGTGATGCAGACGTACGGTGGCTCTGAGCACATTTACAAGAAAAACCAGTAATACAACCGCAGCAGCAGATGAGAGACAGGCAGTGTGGGACAAAATTACCGAAAGTGAATGCAAAAGTTTTTTATATTTTATTTATGCAAAACAGGTCCAATGCACGCTCATTAAGATGATCAATATGCAGATTAAAATGCTGCTGAAACTGAAAATGCATCTTCTTCTAGATGCAATCCGACAGGGGAGAAAAGGACTTGGTAACAACTTAAGATGAAGTATAAAAATATAAATCAAACGGGTAAGGATTAAAACTGACATATTTTTTAACAAATTATAAATACTTTTACTTGTATATTATACTAGTGTTTTGTACCGTGCACTTCCCCCCAAAAAAAGAAAAAAGAATAACTACACTTTTTGTGTTTAGCTAATATAAATCAGAAAATTGCCCTGCATCTTTGCTCTGAATGCCGACCGAGGAACCAATGGCTGAAGGGATTCCCATGGGGAGCTCATCTGAGCCAGCAACTAACTGGAGTATGGTCCTTCATCTTCCACTGCACAATTAAACAGTATTAAACAGTTTACCTGTAGGTTTTCAGTGCTGGAGTCCTTTCTCCTCAAATTCACGTAACTACATATTTAAACATTCGTAACCAATTATATCAGTTGCATCTTCATCAATAAATGGTTTGCAAAAGACGAGACTAACAAAGTGAGATGATTTTGATGCAAGGAAAATATGCACACGTACTTCTGAAAGAGGAGGAGACTGAGATAAACTCCAGAACAAAAACCTGCTCCCAACCAGGTTAGTTTCCGAGATACTGTTACCATAGCAACTGACTCAGAGTTAAACTTCACTTTCTTTGTGAAACAGACTGAAGTTCACTCTCTTACTCTGGTTTATTTAACTCCTCTTCCTGAAACTGAAAACCCTGAGTTAGCCTCCTTTCAGGGTTAAACAACTCAGAGTTTTCAGTAAACCTGCTTTGTGAAACGGAACCCAGGAAGGCATGGTAAGTTGGAAACTAGCTTTCAAAGCAAATAGAATTGTTTTTTTCATTAAAAGCAATATTTAAACAGTTTATTTCATCATCAACATGAATGTTAAAGTTGCCCTGTAAAATTACCTTGTAGTCTTATAAGAGGTCTGAGGAGTTTTTCAGAAGTGTGAGGTGGGTACCCGGGGGGGAGGTGGGGGATCATTACAACCTGAATAGTCATTGGTTTAAATGACTAATAAAATTGTCAATGTTCAACCTATGATCACTGCTCCATTCAGAGTGAGATTAATGCCATCTCTCCCAATATGACCAGATTTTTGCAAGAAAGTTTTCCAATTAGCCATAAAGTCCACATTATGTTCTGGGGACCAACCAGACAACCAGTGGTTGAAGAATGACACATGGCTAAATGTCATGTACTGTATTCCAACATGTTTGTAGCAAAGTATCACACTGAGGCAACATTTACTTTAGATTGATGTAACTGGGTTTAATTTCTTCAAGTTTGGTTTGAAAAGTTATGATTTTTTGTAGGACTTCACAGAAAACACAAAGAATTTGGTGAGATTGGAGAAGAAAAGCATGTGTTTCCACTCCAATACTTCCCTGTGAAAAAATAAAGTTAACATAGCAACTGATATAATGTTGCATTTTAAAACAATGTAAAACCAGATAAATATCAAAGATTTAGAAGTGACAAATTTACTGAAATGTTAAAACCGCTATGCATTCGCTGTTAACATGAATTAGCTCATTGTTCTTCAAATGTTATTGAATGCTATTAATACTATTCCATGAGAATTGATCCAAAATGCTCTGAATTGTAAAAAAAACAAAAAAACAAACAAACATGTTGGACCTGGATTAATAAAACGCAGTATGCAGGTTACATTTTGGCTTCTCCACACACTGCTTAAAGATTTAAGGCCTCAACACTTGTGCAAAAAGACTAAATTTGAATGTGGCTTTATTATAATTCTTTTACATCAACCTTTAGAGTCTGGATGATCAGGGATTTAAAAGTATATCTAACAGGGCCAATAAGTTAGCAAATCTTCCTCCAGCTTAGTAATTCCAACTTTGGAGCGGCATTTTCAATGCAATCTATGGATGCTGCTGGGCTCTGTTACAGAAAGCGGGTAATGCACCTTTTCACCAGCCAGAGAGTGGCAGTAAATCGTCCAGCACTGACGCTTAAGTCTCTTTGCTTTTTCCAGCTAGTGGTTTCACATGTGTGTACTTTACTATTTTTCTTTGTTCAGGTTTTTTTACGCTTGTCTCAGCGTGCAGGTGAAGTTCCTGCGTGCTTTCCTTTTATGGCACAGTCAGCATTACATGAGGTGTTTGAGAAGCGTGGGATTTTTCAGCCTTGAGTTTCTGTTTCACCTCCAGCCTGAACTCCCGCTCACAAATTATTCATGTGGTGTCACGTCAAGAAGCTGCAGCAGCAGCCTGCGGGGACAGCCACAGTGTGTGTGGAGAGTGTGTGAGTGTATCATGTATATTATGCAAGCGGGGGTATTGTGTGAAACTGTGTGTTATGCAAGTATGTGAGTGTGTGTGCGGGTGTGTGAGATGTAATTCCCACTCCAAATCAAAGTCCCTGACAGCTGCCTTAATGCCTGCTGCCTCTCAAGTGATGAAGGGCCCGGTGCTCGTCACCACGGATACCTCCATCATCCCTTTCCTCCCCCTTTCCCATTGACGCCGAATCAATCAGTCTGTCCGCGTGCCACTCTGTATCCCTGACACTGGCATGTATAATTAAAGTTTATTCCCTCGGACCTCCCAGCTCGATTCCTTCCTGTAGCTTCCCTTCAACAGCCTGCCCCCACCATCATGCAAAGCGATAAATATGAAATGGACATTCATATTTCAGAAATCACAGTGGAACCAGGGAATCCAAGGACTGGGTGGCTGAGTTCTTAGAAGAGGAATGCTATTGAGCAATATTTTCCAGAGAAATTACTCCTGAGGGATTTTTTTGGGGGAAAAAAAGAAGTGGCAATCAGCACAACAAAAATATTTGTATTTAGGTGGAAAAAAAGGAACAAATAATGTTAAATAATTTTGCAGAATTTATTTAAAGTTTGTTATTTTGGACCTTTACTTGTTCTAATTTGGTTTAGTCGTCTCAAAGTAGAAGCTGTTGGACAAAACAGAGTCCATACTGAAAGTTTGTTCCCCTCAAACTTTAATCCATGTTTAACATTGGGTTGGTTGTTCAGAAATACATCCACCAGAGGGCTGTGCAGAGTTTACCTCTAAGATCCAACATCAGTTTCTGACTAATGAAGAAATCAAGATGATGTACAATCTCAAATAGACATTAAAACAGCTGTCCTGTAGATATATAGCAGTATGTGTAACCACTAAATACTTTGTAGCTTCTTCTTTGTCTCTTCCGTAGCTTGCACATCAGCTTTATGTGCAACATTACCCCTGCAGTTTCTAGTAGTATGCTCCTTTGGTGGATACATCTGCAAGATCCCTTAAAACTAACCAAATTACAAACGTAAAGCATGCCTCTTTTGAGGATCCTTGCTGTAAAGTCATACTGAAAATGAAGGTTTTCAGTCTCCTCAGGTCCAGTTTTACACACTTTCTAATTTCTGAACATCTTTTTTTTTTAAATAATAAAGAGTTAACAGCAGTTGTTGGCATAGCCAAGGTTAGTTAAGCCCAGTGTTTTCCCTAGACTTATCATTATAACACATTAAGTTTTAATGCTACTTTGGTCATTACTTAAGTGAACTGTTTGCCTTTATGATCATTGATGAGCATTATCTTACCAGCAGGGTTTCCATTTGTCTTTCTCCCATACTTTAGTTGGAGAATTTATGATGGAATATAAAACTTTGATTTATTTAATTTGGAGGCAATTAGCCTAGGCTAAATGTACTTACACATACGTTCTTGTGTTTCATGCTTTACCCAGTTCATACAGCAACAAGAACACAGCTAGACAGTTTAAATTTAGATAAGTCACAATTTAAATGCTGTTGATGTTATAAAGGAAAACCATCGATGTGGGCTCATGTTGCTATTAGTCATTCTCAACCAGGAGTGTATATTCTTGATTCAGAAAGTGGAAATCCGGCAGCTGTACCAACTAGTCGTCATACCAGTTGATTTTTAAAAGCACAGTTAATCTGCCCGGTAAATAAACCTGTGAGTGAAAACACCTGCTCTACATGTACAGGTAGATCCAAAAACATGGCAGGACATCTACTTTCTGGTACCTGGACTATACACCTCTGGTCTCCACTAAATTGATAGAGTGGTGATCAATTGTGAATAAATTACTTTTACAACAAAGCTTTCTCTGTAAGCAGTGACTCACCATTCCTGGGCTACTGAACCAACACCATCATAATGACTATGTTGTTCTTTGCCAGTGATTCCAAGGTTTGGGTAAGATTGTGACATACCACACACAATGTTTTGAACAAAAATATATTTAAACTAAAGTAAACGATTTTACTCTAAGAAGAAACATCAATGAAAAAAAAAACAGTATTTGAGACTAAAAATATGTTTTACATATGTTTAAAAAAGTTGATAAATGTAAATTCTTTAATAAATATTCTGACAGAAATAATCTAAAAACATTTTTTAAACTCTCAAATATAATTATTTTTGCTATCAGTGTGAAAAGAATGACTATTTAATTTAAATTCAATTGTACTTAAATAGCTCAATATCACAACCAAGTCATCTCAAAGAGCTTCACACACAGTTAATCACACAACAACAGTCATAACACACAATTCTTCAAGTAATGACTACACTATTTTTCCCACCTTCCAAATTAAAGCATTTTGAGGCAATAATTACCGATGAATATTAATGGGGAGGTGAGATGTTTACACCAGAAGAACATGAAACTAAATAAAACACTATATGTGTCCTTGCCGTAATGTGAAGAGTGTGTGCTTGGCTGTTCTCATGTGTGTGTTTAACTGTATTAAAGATAAACGGTCTCGGAAAATAATTTACAGACCTCACAAATGCACACATACGCACACACACACACACACTCACAGACTACACATACACACACACACACACACACATATCTGAAATGAAAGAACAAAGAGTGATTTCCTCATTAAGGGTGTTTCTAATGCCTAAAGAGATAATTTATTCATGAAAATTAACAAATGATTTATTCTGGCAGAAACTTTTAGCAGCGTCTTTGTTCAAATCTACAATATTAGGGTATTGCAGTTTAACCGCAGCGCCAATTCATCGCCCTGACATTATGTATGCATATTTGATTAAAGGAGTTCTGATCACCTCTGCCAATTATAGTTTTAGCAGGTAGCACTGCTAATTAGTGAGTGCTGCTGATATTACTCACAAGTCAGCAGCTTGAATAGCACTTTTTTTGTGAATGTTTTTTATAGTTATATTTTTAGGCTTTTATTTCTGTTCTTGGTTCTCTGAAAATTTCTTTTTTAGTTTGTCTTGTTTTGTTTTTCTCCCAAAATTCATTGTAACATTTTTAAATGAACTTTTTTTTTTTACCGAGCTGCTTAGGTTTACAAGAAGTCCCCTCCAATCCAAGAACATAACAAATATTTGAAGCATCATGTGTACAAATATTGACCAATGTGGATGATAGGCTCAAAATAATAAGAACAGGATGTGCAGCAATGTTAGGGTTAATATCTTACCATAAATAGGACATTGGAAATCTACCATCTTTTTGGGTAAAAAGGGTGAATGACCTGCTGAAAAAGGCAAACAAAGAGCTTGTATACTGAGGGAGCCACTAACTAAATAGGAAGCAAGTGTAGTAATAGGCATCTGAGAACCAGGTAAAACAAGGGAACAGGAAGTTCCAAAATCACCTTTTTTAAGTCATTTGGAGGCCTCTATTTTTTTTCTGTCTTGCAATTTCATGCCAAGTGAACTGTCAGCTAAGCTATCAAAGTTCCATCAACTCCGTCTCCTGTCTGCCCTGGAAGCTGGCCTTTGTTCATTCATGCTTCTTTGGAATGAATGCAACATTTTCCCCAGGAATGAATCACTTTTTCCCACCTGGATCCACACGAGTATAACTTGTGCTGAAACTCTGGCAGGAAACGGAAAGATTCTTCCAACGTTACAATCTGTCATTCCGATTGTAAGGTTTTAACCTTGTTGTGAGTACAGTCTCTGAGGACTCATCATTGTATTGACTCAAAGATATAATGTACTGCTCTGAACAATAAGATCATTTTACATATACATTTATTAACACAAGGTTGATGCAAATCCTACTTTGATAAACAGAATTTTAACAGTTCTCTTCCATTATTTTAAAACTGTTAAAATAAGACATATATCATTGTTGTATAAAGGTAACATTTTTTTCTTTTCTTTAATAACCTATATATGTAATGAATGATAAAATCCTGTAAAAGTGGAATGGTTTTTACTTGCAGAGAGTCAGACACAGACCTCTAATGCTTCACACACATGCATTAAACATTTTTACACAGGCTGTAAACAAGTTTGGTTTCCAACATCAGTTACCATGGTGATGGGGCCTGATAGATATAAACAACTTCTACAATAAGTAAAGTTATAACTAGTTACCTCACTAAGACAAGGATCGTGTTCAACACTACTAATGTTCAGACAGTCACAGATAACTTCCGTTCCTCCACATGACAAACCTTTTAAAAAGACTTTCATGAGAAGAAGTATTTCATTAGTTTAGAGGATGAACTAATTAATTTTATTTTATTTTTTCTTTGTTTCCAAGATTTTATGTCTTGGGGGCTTAAAATATTTTTTAAAAAAGTTTAATTCTGAGACTTAACTTCCTAGTCCTGGATATCTTTAGTGAGAGACGTGAATAAAAACCAGCTCCTTGTTCAAACTTTATGAGGTAAAGATCTGAGACCATGAAGCACTGCAGAATAAAAATGTTTTGCAGAACAGTGAAGCTTTATGTGCATTGAGTGTAGCATCAGGAAGCCTTTGATAGATATTTATGACATATAAGCAAAGCTGGGTTAATCTCACCTTTTGTTCAATTCTTGTGGATGACAGATTCAGAGGTGACAAGCCGAAAGCATCAGCTGAGCGGAAACTTCAAAGGTCAAAGTCTTGGACGCCTCCTGATCTCCCTGCAGGGCCCATAAGAAGCTCCACAAAGACTTTGAAATGTCAGTGAGGACTAAGAGCAGCAGGACCCCCAACACAACAACAACAACAATACCAGTCAGGTCTGAATAGCAGATGTTTCTTTTAACACAAGTTTCTATCCACAGTCTTGTTTCAGCGTAATCTGCACAGGAACAAAAAGCCACTTTTTGACTAAAAAGTACTTTTATATCCCAAGAAAATAAAACAAATTCTCCAGCCGTAATGAGGTTTGTTTCAATGGTGACTTGAAGTCTTAAACTACCACATTGATCAAATGAAATGTGTAAGTTTTCACTGCAATAAGTGAGTTTTGTTCTTTAAACGCAAAGTAAATGTGGTTCAATGTTTCTGTTAGAATATCCTTTAGTATTTGAAACTTCTTGTTTTCCTGCTTTAACACATCCAGCTAAAATAAAGGCTCATGAGCAGCTTTTTGAAAACTGATTCAAAAGGTGATTAAACCTGTCAGAGGCAAAGTGGGTTTTGAAGAGCTGCAGTTTTATAATCTCTGTCAAGTTTCAGCTTCGCAATCATCTAAAGCAAGAACACATCCTGTCTGAATAGGGAGGTTCATCAGTGCCCAAGGAGACTGAGGTCTCCCGAAATAGGAGGCTCAGCACTATCCTTCTGCATGTGTGAGGTGAATACTCTCTGTACTGGCATCTCTGTGTGGTAGAGATGAAGGTTCTGCAGGGTGAAGTCTGGACACAAGAATGTAGACACATTATAGGTATTGACTTTAGATATTTTTGTCTTCTGCAGAGTACAGAGGTTATCCTGTGAGATCTTCCATCCTTGTAGACATCACGTCAACAAACTTGTCTAACTTGGCTACGCTGCTTTTTTAGCTCTTGATGTCTTACGCAGGTTTCGGTCCTTTCAATTCAATTTAATTCAATTCAATTCAATTCAATTCAATTCAATTCAACTTTATTTGTATAGTGCCACTTCAGACATTATATTGAGCCAATGAATAAAAAATAGCCTGGCAAAGGGGGGCTAAAAGATTCCATCAAATCTTCCTATGGCTCATCCTCTGACTAGCAGGGTGAGAACAGGATGGTCATGAAGAAAAGTCCACATACAACCAGCACTAACAATCCCAAAGCCAGACTGTGAGCCATGAGGACACAGTTGCCTTGATTCTTTTGCTTTATTCCAACTCTTTTGGGCTGAGCCGGACCAGGCCCTCTGGCCAACTGCCTTGCTGCCAAACCCTTACCTTCAGGCCCCGCCCCCAGCTTGGCTCCAGAGTGGAGCAGAATGGAACATTTGCTTATATTTTCCAAAATAGACTTTATCGCCCATTATTTTGCTGATTAGATGCTGATTTATTCTTTATATTTTATAGAAAAATAAATTCTGTTAAATGTTAGAGTTGCACAGAATGAGCTTTGACTCTATTCAGTGCTCAGTCCACTGTTGCCAACTTGGCGAATTTTCTCGCTAAATCTGGTGACTTTCCACACCCCCTTAGCGACTTTTTTTGTTAAAAGCGACTAGCGACAAATTTAGCGACTTTTCCTGGAGTTCT
>JBAMIG010000007.1:3055799-3072518 GCA_037177335.1 Kiunga ballochi | reverse complement strand
TTTGCACATACTGTATATAACATATATCTTGCACTTGTTGCTTATTGCACTTCTGGTTAGATGCCAAACTGTGTTTCATTGCATTGTACTTGTACATGTGTAATGACAATAAAGTTGAATCTAATCTAATCTAATCTAACCTTGAACCTCTGGTCAATGCCACTTGTTTGTTGTGACCGTAATCATACCCCTACCTGGGTCGTAACAGTGTGTCCGTCCGTTCACGGTCCTGACATTACACTCTGGCCTCAAACATGGACACAGCGGACAGAACCCCAATCCAGTCGGCCCTCTCCTCCCAGGGTCAGCAGATCCGCCTGCAGGAGGAGCAACTCACTTGTCTTCGTCAGGGATTAATCGACGTGTCAAAACGCCATAAGCAACAGCTGGCTGAGGTGGGCTCAAACATCCGTTCCCTGGCCCAGCAGTTGCAGCTTCTCATGCCAGAGCCCCCCCATTCGTCCGCTCATCTTCCAGAGGCGGCTCCTCCCACTCCTGTTTCTCCGCCTGGTTCAGCTCCAGCTCTGTCATCTGTGGGTCTCGTGCAGCTGGCTCGCCCGGGGAAGTTCTCCGGGGACTCCGGGGACTGCCGGGCTTTCCTCACCCAATGTGATCTCCACTTCAAGCTACAGGCCGCTCTCTACTCCTCCGACCGGGAGAGGATAGCTTTTATCATCACGCACCTGTGCGGGAGAGCCGAAGCTTGGGCCACATCCGAACTTCACGCGTTCACTACTGCCTTCACGCAGGTTTTTCAGCACACCAAGCTTGGTAGGGAGGCCGCCAGGGCCCTAATCAACCTGAAGCAGGGAGACCGGAGAGTCATCCAGTTCCGGACCATCGCTGCGGACAGCGAGTGGAACGACACGGCTCAGTATTAACGGCCTTTCTGAGCCCCTGAAGGACCACCTGGCCCCCCTTGAGCTGCCCCCCACTCTCGACAGCCTGATCGCTTTGTTCCTTAAAATCGACAACAGGCTCTTTGATAGACAGTTGGAGCAACGCAGTTCTCGCAAACCCGTTCCTCCCCAGGGGACGTGGGGTGCTGATTTCCCGGATATAACCACTATCTCTCCTGTCCCTTCAGACTCGCAGCCTGGTAGCAGCCGCCTGACCCCAGCCGAACGGTGGCGCCGGTTCAGGTCAGGTGAGTGTCTCTACTGTGGTCGGCAGGGGCACCTGATCAGAGACTGCCCGGCTTGCCCAAAAAGACCTGGCTCGCTAATGTCAGTGGGACATTTAGCGGGCAAATCCCTCACTCCCACTACCTCAGGCTCCTGTCTGATTATTTCCACCCAAATCGTCGTAAGTGGTGTACCGTACACGGTCCCTGCCTTAATAGTTTCTGGTTCTGATCAGTGCTTGCTCGACCAGGAGCTAGTCAATCAGGCAGGTATTAAAACGGTAACTCTAGATCACCCCATTGCAGTTTCCTCTGGTGGATGCCTCTGAGTCCGGTGTCGGAGCTGTCACAGCGCTCAGAGTCCGACGGGAAATTGCATCCATGTGCTTTTTCCTCACGTTTATCCCCGGCTGAACGAAACTACGATGTGGGTAACAGAGAGCTCCTGGCCATAAAACTGGCTCTGGAGGAGTGGAGACACTGGCTGGAGGGAGCTGAACACCCGTTTATAGTGTGGACCGACCACAAGAACTTAGCCTACATCCGTGCTGCTAAACGGCTGAACGTCAGACAAGCACGATGGTCTCTTATTTTTTTATCGTTTCCCGCTTACCATCTCTTATCGCCCTGGCTCCAGGAACGGTAAACCAATTCTCCCGGCAGTTTGGCTCCGGGGAATCTTCCAGGGATCCCGCGCCTGTCGTCCCTCCCACCTGTGTGGTGGGTGCCCTTTCCAGGCGCCTCCTGGAGGACATTAAGACCGCTTAGAACCAAGGTTCGGTACCCAGTGGGGGGCCGACTAATAAACTCTTTGTCCCTCAGAATTTCCGTTCCAGCCTTACCTGTCATCCTGGTATGCGCCGAATCATAGCCTTCCTCCGTCGCCGTTTCTGGTGGCCCAGCTTGGGCAAGAACGTTAAGGACTTCGCCCGGTCTGCACCACCAGCAAATCTACCAATCGACCACCTGCGGGGCAATTACAACCCCTCCCTGTCCCAGGCCGTCCTTGGTCACACTTTGCCAGAGAGGACAAATCAGGAGTTGCACTCCGCTGCTTCTGCTCACGCCGCCAGACCACCTGGAGCTCTGCTTTATCCTGGATGGAGTATGCGCACAATTCCCTAACCTCTTCTGCTTCTGGTCTCTCCCCTTTCGAGTGCTCCTTGGGATACCAACCTCCGCTGCTGCCTGAGGAGGAGGTGGAGTGCTCCGTGCCCTCAGTCCAGAACCAACTCCGACGCTGCAGGCGCATCTGGAGGGAGGCCCGGGCAGCCCTGCTCCGCACCGCCGCGACCAACAAGAGGCTGGCTGACCGTCATCGGGTCCCGGCTCCAGCCTACACCCCTGGACAGTTGGTCTGGCTCTCCACCGCCAATATCCGCCTGCGGACGGAGTCCAGGAAACTCTCCCCCCGCTTCATCGGCCCATTCCCAGTCACGCACATCATTTCCCCGGTGACTGTCAAACTCCGCCTTCCACGGCCCCTCCGTATCCATCCCGTGTTTCATGTTTCCCAACTTAAGCCCCATGTCACCATCTCCCTGCAACCGGCCTCGGCCTCACCCCCTCCTCCTCACATCGTTGACGGCGGGCCCGTCTACATAGTCCGACGCCTCCTGGATGTCCGCCGGCGGGGCAAAGGGTTCCAGGATCTGGTGGACTGGCAGGGCTACGGCCCGGAGGAGCGGTCTTGGGTGCCCACCTCCCGCATCCTGGACGACATCCTCATCCGGGATTTCTTCCGCCGTCGTCCGGACAAGGCCGCCTTTGCACCCGGTGGTGCACCTTGAGGGGGGGGGGTACTGTCAGGGTTCCCTGCCAGAGTGTCTTGTTGTTTTCGGTGCTCATTTCCTGTGATTTTGGAACTAAAAGTATCTTTTTGTGAATCTCCAGTCCGCATGTGTGTCCGTCCCTTCACGGTCCTGACAGTCGGTTTTACAATGATGTCATCTAGTTCCATTTGAGGTCTCTCCCTCCTGTTGTGCCTATTGGTGTCTGTGTGTGTGTGTGTGTGTGTCTGTGTGTGTGTGAATGGATAAATGTATTGCATGTAGTTCACTTAGTGTAATTTTGCATGTCTACCTCTTTTATACTTAAGTTAACCTTTCCACCATTTTTATTACCTTTAAACATCTATAAAGTATAAAATATGAAATTTAAAATATACAATGTCATGATCATGGTCAACTGAGGTTATTACAGGCACAGCCTTTTTTTTTTACTTTCAACAGAGAAACATTTCCTGCAGTCCTGCAGCTGCCTCCATTATGAGGAACATGATGTGTGCATGAAAATATAACCTTTTGAAATCTCAGACATTAGTTAGAGTTCAGTGTTTTGTCCTGTTTTCATATTTAATGGTCTTATAAAGTTTAGCAACGTATCTCAGACAGACATAAAGGATTGGATCAAGCAGTTTAGGAAAATGTAAACATGGAGAGATGTTTCTTAGGGTATCAGTCTGTGGACTTTATGTCTCAGTATTTATTTTGCAGGTAGTCCAAAGATAACACGTAAAAAAATTCCTGCTTCAGTCACTTAATAATTGTTTATTTGGCAAAAAACAGGTAAATCTGATAAAAAAAATATTTAAATGTTAATAAAATATGTTTATATTAAAGGAGTCTCTCCACATTAAAGGCAAAACCTCATTTTTGTCTGTCTTATATACTAAACTCTCCCATCCTATATGGTGGACTTGCAAGCAACGAACAGATTGTCATGAACCTCTGTTTTGAGGAATTTCTTTAAAGCTCTTAGTTGACAAAGTATAAGTAAAATCAACCAATATTACAGTGCAAGCCATAGCGTTATGTCTGGCGGCGTGGTTTTACACATTTTAAACAGGTGATACATCTTCTTAGGCTGTGATGCTGTGCAGCAGGGTTTTTTCTGCCTCGTTTATGAAGACACAGTCGCCTCCAGCTTGTACTTTACACCTCATTTAAACGTGGAGGCAGAAAACATTGTAAAACAGCAGGAGGGCATTAATGATTTCTCAAGAAAATGCACATATACTGTTGTGATTCATGGATTGTAGGCCTACAGACATAAGAGTTATTTGCTAAAGAACTGAACATCAGTTAAATTGTTGCTGATAAATAAGCTGTTGTGATTAATTATTGAATCGTAGCTGGGTTTTTTTTTGTTTGTTTTAGCCAGTATCAATCTCTCCAATTAGTTTAACTTTCCAAAATACACAAAACATTAAAATAACCAGAGCCAACTTCAAAGCAGATCAGGTTGGTCAAATCTGTAAATGTTGCCTTTAGGTTTGACACTGGAAAAAAAGTATTCAGTAGGAATTGATGACAGAAGCACATTAATTTTGCAGCTATTCTGTGAATTGGTCTGCTGTTGAACTTTGAATTTTTGTTAAATGGATTTCACAAAAGAACTGAAAAAGCACCCATATTTTTTGTAGATAACAAGTGGAAAAGCCTGGTTATGTGATGGATCAGGCTTCTGATGTTATGGAGTTGTTTTAGGGTAACCTTAAGCCTCTTCCCCCCATCCATTCATCCATAAAAAAATCCACATTGTTTTAGCTGATAAAAAATATTTATGGAAACGATATATTTAATGAAACACAACATGACATATATCCTATTTTTATGTGGTTATGTATCTCTTACTTGTGTCTAAATAATTTCCTATCTTATCTTGGATAATTTAGCTTGTACTAAGTGTTTCTTTTACTTCTCATCAGCAGGCAGGAAGGGTTAAATTTTCCTGCAGGCATGACTTTCCTGGAGTTTAGAGAATAAAGGAACCATCTGTCGCTTGTTTTCAGATGGCTCTGAGTGCAGCAGCTCCCATCAGTACCAGATGCTCCCTGATGATGATCCTCTGAAATGTGGACATTACTGATCCTTCAGTACAGTTACAAAAGAAACCTAATATTCTGCATGATAATGAAGGCTCACTACCTGCTCTACCTTTTTGGACCTGAAAATGTTCAAAAAGTCAAAGGGTACAGTTACTAAGCAATCATAGATGGTCTTGTACTTGTATAGCGCTTTTCTACACATAAGTGTACTCAAAGCGTTTTGATACTATTCAGCACATTCACCCATTCACTCACACAGTCACACAGGTGACCTGGAACAACCGGGGGTTCTATGTCTTGCTCAATGACACTTCAAAATGTGGACCGCCAGAGCTGGGACTTGAACCACTAACTTGCTGGTCAGGAATTGACCCGCTCTAATACATGCACCACAGCCGTCCCTGTATTCAATCAATACTATCTAAATGATAAATGGACTCATGCTTATACAGCACTTTTCCAGTCTTAGCGACCACTCAAAGCGCTTTACACTATACAGTCACATCCAACCATTCACACACACACTCACACCCCGATAGACACATCGGGGGGCTAGTTGGGGTTCAGTGTCTTGCCCAAGGACACTTCAGTATGCAGTAACGGGAAACCTGAATTGAACTCCCAACCTTCCAGTTGAAAGACAACTGCTCTTCCACTCGAGCTACAGCTACAGTAGTGATTGGTTAGTACATGAAACAGCTATAAAGACATGTAACTGTGTGTTTTTTCTGCTTGTAGAGTGGTTTCAATGAACGCTCATGAAAACACACACGAGTCAGGTCATTCTTCTTTCAAGTGTGCAAAACATTCATTGGGGAGGGGGTGCTTTTCTGTATTTCAGTGTGATGACCTTGGACCACACTGTCAACATCTAAAACACAGGACCCTTTTCCTCCATGAGGTTATTGCAACTTCATTATTCCAAAATGAATGGGATCAAATGCTTTATAAACATTAGACTCAGACCTTTTTATTTTATTTAATTTATCATTACATGGGAAGCAATGGTAATTAAAAACACCAGTAAAACAGTCTTAATACAAAAGGATAAAAACTAAAAATATTATAATAAAATTACATGATTTCGTTTTCATAACTAAATTAAAAGATGATTGCAGTAATTGTTGATTAAAATTGTTCAACACACATCACTGTGATTGATCATTAAAATTCCATAAGGGATTACAACTAAAATAATCTGAAAGCAGATCTTGTAACCTAGATAATTTCCCTTGACTGACTAAAAAAATATCTCTGCATGTATCTATAATTGCACTGATCGCTGCTTAATCAAAGCTGACTGTTGGAGGAGGGACATTTTCTTTATCTTCTCTGTGCTAATTTTGATCACATCAGAATGGGTAAATCAGGGAATCAGTGAAAACATTGCATGAAATGACCCCGATTGGAGGATGAAACACCAGGTTTTGTCTTCACACCACACCCAACAACTTTCAGTTCATTAGCATTGAATGCAGAGTCAGTAGCAAAGCCTTTTCGTCTACATTTGTGATCACCACTCAAAATACACTGGGCAAAAGAAAAAGAATTTCATAGCTGCATGTCACAATTTGATCTAAAGAATCTGGTCAGCTATGCAGTATTCAGCTAACAATCCCTTTTTTATTTTTCTACTAAATTTCCAACGACACTTCCTTATATAAAACTTACCTGCTCATCTCTACACATTAGTGGACGTCTCACATTTCCAAGCATTTATCAGTTTGAGTGAAAAACCTGAAAATGGGTAACTTGTCTGAAATATTATCTAGTGAGTCATCTCTACCAATGACATTCTGTTGTTGACTTAGCTGCTCCAGCACCTCACTCTGCCATGTTTCCATGTCTGCAATTACTGGTGTATATGCATATCCTGACTTGCATTTGAAAGATAAAATAGCTATGCATATTTAAAGACATAGCCATGAAGATCTCAAATTAGAAAGAGAGCGCAGTATAAGCAGTGCTTCCCTAAAATGTGCAATAAGTGGGGATTTATCATTTCTGGACTGAAAGAACATAAAATGGCTTTGTGAAGAACTAGAGATTTAGTTTTAATTGGAGTATTGCACTATGTCACACAGGTGCACCTCCATACATACCAGCTGGTCCAGTTCATTCATGTGAATCATTGCCTCCTCTCTCCTCTTTCAGACATCCCTCCCTATAAAAGGCTGCAACAAGCAAATAATGGTAAAGTAACATATCACAGAATCAGATTGTCATTGGCCTTGTTTTACCAAAGTGGAGAGCTCTTGCAAAGCTCAAGGAGCAGCAGTGTGACTCAGAGTTAGCTTGTCTTCCACATTAAGCAACTGCAAAAAAGTTGTGAGCTTCTATGACATGATCCACAAAGTGGTGATCATGTTTCTCTTAGTGTTTTTTTTAGCCTTTGCATATCTGTTTGCAGATGAGGTGAGTGAGGGTAAGGAACAGAAGGAGGTGTGGTTCATAACAGCAAACCTGCAGTGAAATGCTTTCAGCTTTTGCTTCTTTAACACATCAATGTTGTTAATCTAGAGAAAAAAGTTCAATTACCCAGAATTTTTAATTCATTCATCTTTTCAACTTTGAAGAAGCATAAGAGGAGCAGAAGAGACGCTCACAGCAGTAACACTCTGGAGAAGGGGCCAACCACTGTTTTCTGGTGAATTGACCATGTGTAGCATATCTGCTAAACAGATCACATCAGAAATGTACATACACATGGGACACGTCTGAACAGCTCCAAGAGACGGTTCTCAGAGACAGGGGTTGTCAAGTCCAGTCCTTGAGAACTCTGATCATTCAGCGTTTAGATGCATCCCTAACCAAAACTCCTGAATCAATTGTTTCCAGAGCTGCAGAGCTAAATGCATGTGGATAAGAAAACTGGGTCATTTAATTAAAACCTGATCGTTTAACAGAGTTCAGAGCTGTCTGAACAGTCTTTCATGATATTTTAAAAGCACAGTCATATAATGTGTCTTTAGCTTGCTACACATTTTATGTTTACAGAGAAATGAGACCAAGATGCTGCTTTGTGAACAGCCAATTGAATTTCATATAGAGATGACACCCAAGTTTATGGATGCCTTATATGCCTTAAGAAACCTGGACCTGCAATGCATCTTTTCAATTTTAATACAATGGATGTTGTTTTTAGTATTTTCTTTTTAAAAAATTATAAAAATTAATTATAAAAAAAATTTAAAAAAATTCTAGCCCAACTTTGATTTATCTGTTTTGATGAATTCCTTGACCATAAAATCATACCCATATCAATTTCAGCATTCATTCAAATGAGCTGAAACCAGCCCTATCTCACAATGATAAAGAATTCCTGGATCCAGATGGTAGTCCAGATCAGCCCCAAATTGTGCAAAAGTGAAATCAGTGCATTGTTCACAATGTTGTTCGCCTTCTTTTATAAGTGTAGTGTATATGAGTCTTTCTGGTTGGCTGATAAAGAAGCAGCAGTACAAACCTCATGTCATGTTACTGTCCTATTCTGGATGGAAAATTAACATTTTAGTTTAATGCCCATCTTCTTTTAATATTCAAGTTTATCAACTTATAACAGAGGTATTACTTAGCTAAGTACACTGGGTTCACAAGGTAATATCACATGTCCACCCAGTCTAAAATCGGTTAACTTGCTCCACACTTGTCTCATACCTCATTTATCATATTAGTATGAGATAGAGGACATCTAGCATTTAAAAGAGAGTCTAATTTAGGCTGTTATAATATGTCCTGAAGACTTCAGTAGGGATGTATTAGTAAGGCTCTCTACTTCTCTGATTACCTTCCCTCTAAAGAAAGTGTACCACTTCTCATGCAGTTTGGCAACCACTTTTTGGCCAAATAGGAGTAAAATCTTAAAGTATGTGCAGCAAACTATAGAATATTTAGTTTTATTTGCAACTTTGACATTTAATTTGCTCCGATAATGTCCTGATGCTTACCTGTCCTTTAGAATCAGTGCAGTATGTGATCTATAAAATAGATACTTTATTCATCCCCAGAAGGAAAGTTTCCAGTACAGCCAAATCCAAAAGGCTAAAAACAAAAGTGGTAAATGACGTTCACGTATACTCTCACCCACCTCACGATGACCAAAGCACTTTACAGATCACGCTATCCACCCGTTCATGCACACATTCACACACTGATGGTGGCAGGGTTGCCACACAAACAGTCACTAGCCTGGCAATCAAAAAACAAAGTAGACATACACAAACAAATACAGGTAATGACCTTCTAGGATGCCGTCAGCCTTTACAAAGTGTGGGGCAGAGCACACACACTTGTAGAAAGAGAAAAAGAAAGATTATTGCACTAGGAGAGTGGATGAGGCATTGTCAATACTCAAAGGTCTCCTTCACTTTCTGGAAACCAATTTCCTCGTCACTGTGGAATCCATCAAGGTTACAAATCCCTCACAATGATTTTCATCCTGCTCACCAATCTGAGGAAGGCCCGTCTGGTGGTTCAAACCACTTCCACATGACATCTGTGTTTTTGGTTCTTTCAGTTTTAACCTTTTTTTAAGTTATGTCTTGACCTGCTGTGCTAGAAATCTAGACCCACTTTGTCTACCATAAAAATGCTTCTTGCTAAGAATAGAGTAATGCTACGTTTTTCAAAGATAACATGTCCCCCTACTTAGTTGCCTCATAAACTATCAGTGAATCAGAAAGACCCTTTTACAATAACCAAAATTAAAAAGTCCATACTTCACAAAGTATATGTGGATTTCAACAAATATTATTTATTTTATGTGCTAAAGTTTGCAGCTGCTCAGAATTGTGTTAAATGAAAAAAAATAAACACAGCGTCTTGTTCTCACCTTGTTATGAGATGATGTTTGAGTTGATGTTGGAGGCAGATGATGATCTATGTGTTACATTGTGTTCTAAAATAACCAGGGAGGAACCACTGGTAATTTTCTCTTGATAAAAAGCAGTAGCCTACTGTGCTGCACTTTTTATTGATTTGTCAAAAACAATTGACCATTTGGATGCTTTTAAGGCATAAGCTTATCAGGTTTGGTCTGTGAGAAAATGTAGTTATCTTTATTTGCAAATTATTTGAGTGAAAGGAGACAACATGATAAATATAATAACCTGTGTTCTGAACTTGTTAGTATCCACAATGGGATTCCACAAGACTCTATTTTAGGACCTAACCTATTCATTATTACTAATATTATATTATCATTGATTTGGGACAAATTGTATCTGATGCTGACATGCACTTATATGCTGATGACACAATCATTTACTGCTTCGACTTCTCTCCTAATGCTGTTAAATCTCTGCAGCAAGCTTCTAAGGTGGTACAGTAAACACTTTTGCACCTTAAATTTGTCCTTTGTGCTGAGAAGACTAATGTTTTCAAGTTCAAGGAAGGGTTTACATATTACCCCCCCAGTGTCCACTCTTGATGGAAATGAAACTGAGGTGGTTCATTCATACAAGTATCTTGGCATCTGCCTTGATGACACCATCAAGGCAACACAACCCTACATTGTGAAGCGTGTGAAGAAACTTAAATTGAAACTTGTCTTCTTTTTATATATCAATTTGTTTAGTTTTTTTAGGTTAAGGAGCACCTTGTCACTGAATTAATCATAAGTTATAATTCTGACATACCTTCAAATACTTTGGTACTAAGAGCAAAAAAAATGCTTTTATTCTGAAATGTTTTATTTTGAAGTACAGGAAGTGAATGAGAGTTTAGCTGATTAATATCAACAGCAAATGTTAGTCTTCTTTTTACTTTATTATTAAAGAAAAGGTTCAAAGGACATTCATCTCCATCCTGATCCATAAAACTCCCATTTAGTAACCCTAAAAAGCTCTTTTTAGTAACACTGACATAGTGTTAATAATCTGTTAAAATTGTTTAAATGACATTTTCAGTGGTAAAACCACTTGGAAAGTGTTAAAATATTCTCTTAATGTGTCAAATTGAAGATTTTGAAGTTACTCTGAGGAAGTGGTTCTACTGATAGCGGTCTGATAACTCAACATACAGCTTCCTGTCCTATTTTTAGAACTTGGGCCAGAAGGTTTGGTGGTCCCGAGGTCCTAATGTTCAGGCTGGCCTTGCTAGTGGAGGTGTGTTGTGGGCCATGGGGGGTGCCGGGTTCCATGCGTGTGGGTGGTGGTGATGTGCTCCTAGCCTTTCTGTTCTCTTGCCCACTGGAGGAGAGGGAGGAGGGAGAGAAGGAGAAGGCTGTGTGTGGATGCATGGGTATGAGTGTGTGGACATGGGACAAGGGGGTGGTGAGATGAAGAACAGTGGGGTATATGTGTGTATGTGTGTGGGAAGAGGGGTAATGAGGTGTGTTTGTATGGTTGGGCATGTGTATTTGTGTGCAGGGGAGGAGTGGTGTGGTTTGTATGGATGATTGGGTGTGCGGGCATATGTGTGGATGGGGGTGACTCCTGGGGCGTTTATTTGATGCACCGAGGTGTGGACTGGCTTCCGAGAGGTGGCGGTCTGGGGTCTCTGGCCCGTTGCCGGCGCTGGTTGGCTTCTCTGCCTGGGGGGGTTGGGAGATGGCTCTTGGGCATTTGGGGCCCTTGGTCAGCGCTCTGCCTGCCCTGGGCGGCCAGTGCACTTTCCCCCTGACTGGCTAGGACCTCTCTCTGCCAGTTTGCCCACGGGGTGGGCTGGCTGGGGTCCTTGTTTGGTACTGACGACCGTTCATCCTGGTCTCGGTCGGTCCTGGCCAGCCTCTGACCTTTGGGTAGAGGGGGTTGTCTCAGCATGATCACTTTTCTGTGGACACTTTTCACCCCACACGTTCTGCATGACGACAGTCACTGAGCTGTTCCTATGCAAAGAATACTCCAGATCTGAGTTAGTTTTCTCTTTTGCTATGTTATATTGTGTCGGTCACCATGTGTGTTTTTGTTTGGTGTACTTTTGTTTATTCAGATTTCATGCTATTTCCCTTCTGGCGCTCTTGGCAGTTGCTGATTCCTGACTCTGCGGGATCCCATGAGAAATCCTATGTTTTATATACAGGTGTAGCAGATGGTGTGATATCTGGTTGGATTTAAGTTTTTCCTTTTGTGGTGTCTATCTTTCTTCTATTTGGGTTGTGTTTTATTTCCCAGTTCCTTTTTCTGTCTTTTCCGTTTGGGTCTTGCAAAAAAAGTCTTCATTTAAAATTAAAATAAATAAATAAAGAATTCTGATTATCAAGATGATCTCTGTATATACATACATATACATATACATATACTGTATACATGAAGATCTTCTTGACAAAGTAAATTTGCTCAGCACAATACAGCAGCCAGACCATCATTCTGCTTGCTTTGATGCAGGACAAGACACGTTAAAAAATCATTATTGCAGATCAGCCAGAGACTTGATGGTAGTTAGTTTATGTCAGGATACCAAGATCAATGCATGTATGGACCAGTTGTACCATCCACACTCACTTGTAGGTGAAAGAAAGTGATCTCACATATAGAACAGGTTTCTGGGACCAAACACAGATCCGGTTTCAAAATACCTCTAAAGGTTCTCCCTGCAGTACTTGCAGAGTAGACAGTCTTGTTGTGTTGTCCCGGTCCAGAGATAAAAATTCAGAGTCAACTAAGAAAGTCCTATTGATCAGAATAAAATCATGTTTTTGCTTCCCTGAAACAGGAAACTGGAAAAAGAAAATGTGTAAATCTAAACAAAATTGTTGAAAAAATTAGATTACTATTAATAAGCACACAAAGTCTTCATGTGTTTTCTGGATGGAGTGTATCACCTTTGTTTTAGGCATGTGATCCCTGCAGCAAAACCTAATGAAACGTTGAAGCTGATTGATGCTTCTTAGCTTTATGGTTTTGTTGGTCTTTAAAAAGAGAAAAATCTGTAAATAAAATAAATGAATAAATAAAGGGGAAATCTTTCCGTCCTCTGGCTGCAAAACCTGATTAAGAAACAATTAGTTGTATTCTTTTTTTAACCAGCAGCAACAAAACTGGAACAAAATTAACCCTGGATGTGTTGATCATCAATCAGCGTGTTCACTTTATAGATTTCCAATCATTGTTTTGGTGAATATTACCTTTTTTCCTGCCAGCAGTCTTTTCACAAGTACCCAGCCAATCATTTATCTTTTGTCTGCTTGGTAAAAAATAAATAAATAAAAGTCCCTCCTGGAGGACATTATTTCCCGTTATTACAATATGAGGGATTATAATTGTCCGCCTGCAATTACCTTCTCCCCTCCAGAGGCTTTGTCACCAGGAATGATTGGCCCCTAATATGAACCCAAATGCATTTAATCAGTCGGTGCAGGTTCCCCATGCCGTGTAACCACACTTACAATTAAAAATGTATTACCTCTGCCTGTTAGGCTGGACTGAGCCGCCGTAAAGCCGGCTGCTCGACTGGCCTGATTAGCATTATTTTACCTCTGAGCATTAGCTGCCAGAAGCTGGACACTACGTCGTCCTGCTATCTCTCTTACTGAAACATTCAAATGAACTGTCCATTCAGCAGTGTTGAGAGAAAATCAAAGACACAATCAAAACAGAGTGGAGGCTATCCTCAGGCCCATGAATGAAGGCCAAACTGCATCATTTGTGTTTTACAGAAAATCCCAGCTGGAAAGTTAAGTCACTTTTCACACAGAACCTGCTGAGACGTCCTGTGTAAGTTATCATGGTGAATTGAGGTTTAAATGAATTGGGAGAGTTTACCTGTCTGTCTGTGAACAAGGCAAAAGTTATAGACCGATATTTATGAAATTTTCAGGAAAGTTGGAGGCAGAGGACCGTGCAACATATCTATTTCATTAGGATGGGACAAGGGACTAAACATGTGCAGAACCATCAACTTAACTTTAACTTAGAGTGGAATAATACATGACAGATGAATTCAGATTGGAAATGTGAATAAACCATTAATGTGAAAAATGCAGTTAATGTGAAATGACCAATTTCATTCAGAAGTAGATGTTCTCCATGGTCATGTTTCATCTCTCTTTAGTAGCAATAACTTGTATTCTGAACTAAAGTGGAATAAAATCCTCATGTAAGTGTGGGCATTTTGTATCAAATCACTGCTTCATGAAGAATGATTCAAGCTGACGAGCCTTTTCCATCATTAGAGGAGGATATAAAAAGCACCATGTAAACATCTGAGCTAACCCTTTATCTATCGCCTGAACCTTACAATGTCATTAAAATAAACTAATTTAACTTTCCATATGGGTCAGGAGAATATTACAATATTGTGGCAATTTCTGCTTGTTATGTCTCATATTGTTCATTTGCAGCTTTCAAGAATTCCAGATCAGAAAATAAACTTAAAAAGACTATTAAAAACAAATTTCCTTTCCATCTTTTTTAAACAGCCTTCACATCAGCAGTTCAATGAATCAGTTAGAAAATGAGCAAATCCATATAGTATGGTTTTTATTCATGTTGTTCTCATTATGCTGACTGGTTGTAGTTTTCATATCAGTGAATGAGCCACATCAGACTATGCAACAGGCCCCGTCGGTGGTCAAACCGCTCTCTGTTAATCACGGCAATAAGATAAGCATAATTGGATATTTGACTTCCAGCAGTGTGTGAGAGCGTGTACAGACAACATATTGATTTCCACTGTCTTCATAATGAAAATGATTTAGCTTCAGTAGAGAAACACTCTGACTCTTATTGGCTCGCCAACGTGATAATTATCTTGTGTGTTTTGTTGTATGAGGACGCCCTTCCTGCTCCAATATCCTCCCCTGCTGAACAAACGGCTCGCCACAAATCGCACCATCAGATTCTGCTGGGTTTGAAATGTGACGACTGAGAGCTGCTGCTGAGATTTCTATTGGATCATGGTCATCAGCTTCCAGCCGCCAGACGGCCCCCCAAAGGATAAAGAGAAAACAGGTGAAAGATGAGTATGTTTTCACCCTAGCTGTTTGCTACACAGTATAATGATGCGCTGGGGATGAACTCTCTCTTTTATCTGGAAAGTTAAACTGATGAAACTTTTTATTGTGTGGATGCACAACAGGACACAAGATGTTAAGTGAACGAACTAAAGAAACGAGAATGCCAAATGGAAGCATTTCTGTTGGTTAAATGTCAGTCATGTCATAAGTGTTTTACTTACTAAATGAAGGTTTCCCTCTTTTCACAGCAATCTTTGCCACTCATAACCACTTCACCAGCATCTCTTAAAAGTCAACAAGGGTTTTGGACCATTAAAACGTAGATCATAAGGTCATTAAAACTAAAAAAAAGGAGAAACAAGAACTGAACATGGCGGAAGTAAACGAACTAAAGTAGCGACCAGCAATCAATAGATTATTAGGGTTAAACTCAGTAAATAGGCTACATAATTGAAGGGAAAGGTCTGATGAGGTATTGCTTTTCCTGTTTAATTCAATAAATAATATTTCTAATATATTCCTCTGTTTTAAAAGAAGTGTATACAAAATGTATGTTTTTTGCTGTAAGGGGACCTTCAGTGTCATGAAACATGCCCAGGATTTAAATATGTTTTTATTTTTTATTATTCTAAAAAAGAAGTAAATGTCTATTTGTTGTACATTAAAGAATTCATTCTTACTGTATTAGAGGTGATCACACACTGTTCGTGTTGGCTCTGTTATCATTTGGCTGGATAGTTCATTCCCTGATGTTAAATTTCTAATTGCACAATGTAATTATGTATTATTTATCCTAACCAGATGCCTGAGCCACCTCATCTGGCTCCTCTCCATGTGGAGGAGCAGCGGCTCTACTCTGAGTCTCTCGCGGATGGCTGAGCTTCTCATCCTATCTCTAAGGGAGACGCCGGCTACCCTGCAGAGGAAGCTCATTTCGGCCGCCTGTACCTAGGAACTCATCCTTTCGGTCCCGACCCACAGCTCATGACCATAGGTGAGGGTGGGGACACAGAGCAACCGGTAAATCAAGAGCTTTACCTTCCAGCTCAACTCTCTCTTCACAACGACAGATCGGTGCAGCGTCCGCATTACTGCAGAAGCAGCATCGATACGCCTGTCGATCTCACGCTTAAACTCCCCACACACGCTCGTGAACAAGACCCTGAGATACTTAAACTCCTCCACTTGGGGAAGGATCCTATCCCCCACTCTTAGAGGGAACTCCACCCTTTTCCGGTTGAGAACCATGGTCTCAGATTTGGAGGTGCTGATCCTCATCCTGGCCGCTTCACACTCAGCTGCGATTCGCTCGAGTGAGAGCTGGAAATTCATATTATGTATTGTGTATGTATTTTTTTTTTTTTTTTACGTGTCTTGTCCAGCATCAAAGCAGGCAGAACGATGGTCTGGCTGCTATACTGTGCTGAGCAAATTTGCTTTGTCAAGAAGATCTTCATGTATATGTGTATATACAAAGATCCTCTTGATAATCAGAATTCTTTATTTATTTTTAAATATAATATTTTCTTTTAAATGAACTTGTTGCTGGACCAACCAGAAAAGACAGAAGAAGAGAGAGAAAAAAACAAAACCAAAATAGAAGAGAAAGACACTACAAAAGGAGAAACTGCAATCCAACCAGATACCATTCCATTCATTACTCCTGTATATAAAACAAAGAATCTCTCGGAATGCCACACAGTTAGATATACAGTGATCCCTCGCTATATTGCGCTTCACCTATCGTGGCTTTGCTGCTTCGCGGATTTTTTTTTTACTGTACTGTAATTGAAGGTGACATGTCCGTTTATAAAAATCTTCTTGCTCAGAAAAAGAAAAGAGAGTGCCAACAACTAACGATGTTCTTCTCTC
>JBAMIG010000007.1:2943373-2958823 GCA_037177335.1 Kiunga ballochi | reverse complement strand
TATATATATATATATATATATATATATATATATATATATATATATATATATACCCGTATATATGTTGTGCCAAGTCATTAGGAAAAAATTTAACTTGAACATATTGATTGAAAGTCTGAATTTTTGTTTGCTGCAGGTCGGGTGGTCCTTGTGCTTGAGCCTGGCCCAATAAATTGCATGTTATTTTATATGAAACATTTGCATAAATTGTAAATTAAATGTTTTTAAAAAATTCTCTTGTTTTTTTAAGCTTACGTTTGGATATAAATGTTTGTCTATTCATTCATTATGCTGTTTGATTTGCACTGAAGAGAGAGAGAGAGGGGGGATCAAAACAATTCGGATCTGATACGGTTCAGACTTGATCATTTTGAAAACCTCTCAGACCGGCCCAGGCCCAGAAAAAAAGGCCCGTGCAGGGCTCTAGTATGGACAGTACAGATTTCTTTCTAACTGCTTTGTCGTCTTTGTGAGTCTCTGTCTGAGTCTCTGTATGAGGTGACATCTTGTGGTGGACAGGGGATTTTGAGGGTCTCTCTGGCTGCTCAGTGCGGGCGAGGCGGATGAGTGAGAACGTTAGTGTGCATAGGATACACTGTGAAAAGACAAAAATAGTATAATATAGGACCTTTAACGATATTTTATTAAATGGTTCCCAAAATATTTCCTTCATTTTAACTCCAAGCTTAGTTTACATCTTCTAACACACTTAGCATCTAGTTAGTGCTCATTACAAGCTGCCAGACAAATAAATGTGCTACCAAACAACAGTAAGGATCAAAGAGCTCATTCAGCAAACAGTCTGAGTGAATCAGCACTGAAATGATGTGGGGAATACTCCAGTGGTTAGAAGCAGCTAACGGTCACACCATCCAGCTGAGAGGCGGCTGGGTGATTACAGCCTGCTGCCCCAGCCGTGGGCTGTCGAGCCTCGTTAATACTGATCTGAAGGTGGGCTAATTGGTGCTTAATTACTGTAGTCAACCCAACAACAGGGAGAGCAAACAGCTGCAACCGGAAAAGAGACAAAAAAAGAAGAGTGAAAGAAAGGCAGAGAAATGAACTCGCAGCCAGAGACGATAAGCTTTCACAGCGTTTGTTCTATAATTGTGAGAGGAAGCTGGAGGAGGGAGAACCCGCTACGGTAACTCATCAGGACAAATTGTGACAGTGTGAATTATGTATTCTCACAAGCTCTTTATTTCCTTCTCCGCGCTCAGCCTTCAGAAACTACATTGCTCATCAAATGTTAAGAGGACAGATGGCAACAAAAGCAGCATGAAAGATGGGAGGGAAAGGCAGCGTAGGACTCCATGCATCCCGTTTAACTGTAAATACATAAAACAAAACGAAACATTGGTGGCCCTGAACAGTTTTAAAAAAAAACAGGAAGATTTTTGCTTTTCCTTCCCCCTTCTTTTCTATGATTACTGCACTCAGACATATTTGATTATGCAGGGCAATTTGTGACAAAAGTGTTTATTTGGAAGGAGAGTGGTGAGTCAGAGGAGAGGGGTTGTGTGGTTGTGCTTGTTGACAAGTGTTTTGATTCAGCTATTTATGGTATTTAATAGCACTGCTCAGCAGAGGATAGGTTGAGGGTGTGTGTGTGTGTGTGGGAGGGGGCAGCTCTCAAATCTTTTCTCAGATCAAGAAGAAATAATGAAAGCAACAAAACGCTACAGCGTTTGTACATCTCACACACAGATATTTGTATGAACATCTGTAATGAAAATGGCGGCCTAATTGCGAGCATGCTGTGACAACACTCAGACTGTGCGAGCAACCAAGGGTCACGCGGCTCTACATGTTATTACAGCTCCTATGGCAACCATTTACTGCAGAGAACATGCTGCTGCATTGACTGTAATGAGAAATCCATTTGTGGACAAGGCAACAACAAAGCCCTCAATTACTGCCAGTACAATTCCAATCAAGCCAATGTACATTTCTTCAGCAGTATCCCTCCCCTCCCCCACTTTTCACAGTCCCTCACCTCATATTAACTCCACAATATTATTTTTGACAAGCCTGTGTTTGAATCACATTAAAGACTTCCAAGATTATTATTACAAATGTAAAATTACATCAGCTGGTCCCCTGGCTGCCAGAGCTGTGATGTGCACTGATCACTGCGTTCTCAAGAGCATCTTCCTTCAGATTAGAGGTGCCACTGTTCATAAACTCATCAAAGCATAGTGAGCGCAGAGCCTCTCAAAGATAATGAAAATGTGCCAACAATAACGCTGAGGATTAGAAACAGTGGATGAGGAGAGAGAGGAAGGCAGGGGGCTTTTAGAGAAGAGGAAGAAGGGAGAAAGAGGAAGATGATAATGACAAACGCCAGTGGCAATTAGATCCTGTTTGATGTGGAAGATTCCTCAGCAGCGACTTTGTGTGTTAGATTCCTGCTTGGTTGATGACATGATGGACCGGGTCAACGTTTTCACCTAATGATCCAAAAAAAAAAATGTAAAAAGAGGCGGGTCTCCACACAGGGCTGATGGTGCTAATAATAACCAGGGTGAGAAATTCACAGCAGCTCAGCTGAAAACATCAATGCTCTGCTGTGAACACAGAGAAAACAGGAGCAACCGTTGAACACCTGCAACTGCACTGCAACCCAGTGGAGGTGTTTGGGTTCCTCTGTAAGTCTGGATAATAGATGGCAGCTCTACAGAATTCTTAAAGGTGGGGAAGGAGAAGCTAGAAAAATATATACAATTCAAGAATCCAAACCCCTTTTGTGGACTTCCCTCTGAAGCCACGCCTCCAAGGAAACATGCAATGCTTGTTCCTGAGGGGTTCAGGTGGGTGGGAGAAGTAAATGTTGAGTGTAATTTTTTTGTACATTTAAAACAATATAAATTTTTGTTCTTTGAAAACTCATCAAAAACTAAAAATAAGATAACAGGTCATTATCAGTTTTACAATTTTGTGCACAAACAAAAATGGAAAAAAAGGGATAACGTGCACTTAAATGACCTTTTTGACTTTTTCATTGAGGCAGCAGCATGACCCGGACGTTCTCTCAGATACATGCTCCACCATGTTACTTATTTGATCACTGCCAACATGGACCAAAGCAGGGACATCTGGGGGTTAATCTGCCTATGCAACTAAAGAAAGCCAGGCTATTTGGGGAAAGCCTTACTTAAACTAAAACCATCTCCAAATTTGGGCAGCAGCTCAAGGAGGGAAGCCCAGACTTCCCTCTCCCCAGCTACATCCACCAGCTCATCTGGGGGGACCCTGAGGCATTCCCAGGCCAGCCTCGAGATATAATCAGTCCAGCATGTCCTGGTTCTTCCCCGGGGTCTCCTCCCAAAGGGACTTGCCCGGAACACCTCACCAGGGAGGCGTTCAGGAGGCATCCTAACCAGATGTCCGTGCCTCCTCATCTGGCTCCTCTCGATATGGAGGAGCAGCGGCTCTACTCTGAGTCTCTCCTGGATGGCTGAGCTTCTCATCCTATCTCTAAGGGAGACGCCGGCCACCCTGCGGAGAAAACTCATTTCGGCCGCTTTTACCCGACCGGTAAATCCTTTCGGCTCAGCTCCTTCTTCACCACGACAGATCGGTGCAGTGTCCACATTACTGCAGAAGCGGCACCGATCTGCCTGTCGATCTCACACTCCATCTCGTCCACCCCCGGGGCCCTGCCACTGAGGAGCTTTTTAACCACCTCAGCGACTTCAGCGCCGGAGATGGGAAACCTGTCCTCGAGTCTCCCACCTCTGCTTCCTCGTCAGAAGACGTGCTGGTAGGATGGGGAGGTCTTCGAAGTATTCTCTCCACAGACCCACAACGTCCTAAGTTGAGGTCAGCAGCCTCCCATCTTCACTGTAGACATTGTTGACGGAGTACTGCTTTCCCCTCCTCAGGCGCCGGATGGTGGACCAGAATCTCCTCGAAGCCGTTCGAAAGTCGTTCTCGAAAGTTTTTTGCCGCCAAAGCCGCATACCACTTAGCCTGTCGGTACCTGTCAGCTGTCTCCGGAGTCCCAAAGTCTAAAAAGGCCCGATAGGACTCCTTCTTCAGCTTAACAGCATTCCTCACTGCTAGTGTCCACCAGCAAGTTCTGGGATTGCCGCCACAACAGGCACCAACAACCTTGTGGCCACAGCTCCGGCTGGCTGCCTCAACACAGAACATGGTCCACTCAGATTCAATGTTCCCCGGAGGTTGGAGTTGAAGCTCCTCCTGACAGGGGACTCTGCCAGACGTTCCCAGCAGACCCTGATGACACGTTTGGGCCTGCCATGCCTGACCGGCATCCTTCTACACCATCTGAGCCAACTCACCACCAGGTGGTGATCGGCCGACAGCTCCGCCCCTCTCTTTACCCCAGTGTCCAGAACACGACGCCTCAAGTCTGACGATATGACTTCAAGGTCAATCATCATGTCCATGTTAACACCTGCATCCTGTCCACTGTAGATCGTTAACAATTTATTTACATTACAGTGCAGGGCAGGAATCAGAAACATACCAAGCAAGTTACTGCTTTACTGATGTATCTGCTTGAGTTTAGACAAGGTTAGTTAATAAGATTTATTGATGTATTGTGAGCATATTGTAAACTCATTCCAGTTTTGATCCATTTACAACTGATTTAATGAAACAGTTGGTTACTAATTATTTTCAAAAATGAAAACATTACTTGCACTGAAGATCAGCCAACATTATAGTAGGCAAATGCAATAAAGACTATTTTGTCTGCACTTTTCCTCAGATTTTTATCGTACCACTGTGATGGTTTATTGATCAGCTGTTATTCTACAACCCTGATGGACCTGGTTCAATCAGGTCCCACCCTGATGGAACTGAGGTTGGCCTTACTCCCTGGTGATCTCTGTGTAAGACAATATAATTTCTCATTCCTGTTGTTGACAGCCTCATTTTCTAAATTATATTAGGATTTTCTTGAAAAAATAATTATTTCTGTTTGACTGTCTCTTCTTTGATCATTTTAGTAGTAAGAAAATCTGTGTTGCCTGATGGATCTGCAATGAATACCAGCTGATTAACAATGCCTCACAGGCCTCAGATAACGTCCAGAGGAAGAGTGCAGACAAAATGGTCTAAGAAATTTAAAATACATTTACTTATGATTATGTAGGCCCATTTTATAGCAATAATATCAATTTTTTTCTATTAAATTAACATTCTCTTTCTCTATTTGGTCTAGTTTAGTTTTTATTTCTCTTTAAAAGGAATATAACCAGCAGGCTATAGGGAGGAGGCTAAGCTGGTCCTAGTCTTATTGTTACCCAATCAATGGCAGTGTAGGTGTGGTTTTTGGTGAAGTTTAGAGCTCATCCATCCAGTCATCCATTTTCTACGACTTTTTCGGTGAGAGGTGGGGTACACCCTGGACAGGTCGCCGGTTAGTTTGAGCTCATTATCCACTTTTTCCATTTTTACTTGGTGCACACAATTGGATGCCAAGAATGGTCAATGTGGAAAACATTCACCGAGTTTCACTTTAACTCTTCAGAAACTAACGGGTGACGTCACAGAGGCTCTATCCTTTTTTTTGTATATAGTCTATAGTTGACATCAATGGTTTTATTGACCTCCCTTTGCCTTGCTATTATCTCCAACCAGTTTGGCCATTCTTCTCTGAACTTTGACATCAACAAGAAATTTTCATCCATATAGTTCCCATTTTCAGCCCTTTCTTTGTAGACCCAAAAGATGTCTACATGACTAAAGCTGAAGGTAATTTTCTTTATGATATACATCTTCCAAAAATGGCTAGTACTATGTTAAAGCTCAGTATCGTTAAAATGACCAAGCAGATATTTTGCT
The DNA here is from genome assembly GCA_037177335.1 of Kiunga ballochi. Lineage (NCBI taxonomy): Eukaryota > Metazoa > Chordata > Actinopteri > Atheriniformes > Pseudomugilidae > Kiunga > Kiunga ballochi. The sequence goes on along the minus strand of JBAMIG010000007.1, from coordinate 2,953,009 downwards.
CAGTAGGCTGTCTGAATGATCTACAACGTTATCTATAAAACACTGATTTGAACTACTATTGAACTACATTACAGACATCATAGGATGGGACATTATGCTAAATCAGATGTAACGTTAATGTTAGCCTAGAATCGTTACCCTGTGTCTCAAATGAAGCAGTGTATTTTTGACTTAAGAGATTGGTATTTATGAATTGAAGTTTTGAATCAAATCCAAGCATTCATGCTTCAATAGTTAAGTAGAAATTGCAACCCAAGTAGCCTAATTGCAAGCAATATCACTGGTTTGCATCTTCATAAAATGACCCATCAACAATCCCTGCAATCCTAAGATGTTTCTGTTTTCATATATTCCTTAGATGCAGACAAATCTTTAAAAAACACCAATAACGCCCACAAGAAATATCCCAGCTTCAGACAGCATGATTTGTTGAGAGGAAGAGCTTTATTGGGGTTTCTCAATTGGGTTGACTTTAAGCACTGCCCTCCAGTACAGGGGTGTCAAAGTCCATGTCTCCAGGGTTGGTATCCAGCCGGTTTTTGTTGTCTCCTTGCTCCAACACATTTGACTGAAATGAATCAATTGGTCTCAGATTGAAAACCAGTTGGATCCATTTGATTTCCATTATGTGTATCATTGCAGGGAAACGGTAAAACCAGCTGGATACCGTCCAGACTGGACTTTGATAACGAGGTTTTAAAAGTGACAAGGGGTCGGGGTAAGACTGGGAAATGAGATAAGCCAATTAGTTTGTGACTACATCTGAACAAATGGACCTAATGAAGTGGGAAGTATCTGTTTAAGTCTTCTTGTTATAAATTCCTGTCCTGTTTTTGCATCACAGGAAGACATTATCTAAATTAAGTAAAAGAAAAAAGTATTATTCTTCTCTGCTTTTCTTTTGTATGCAATTGCTGTAGACCTTCCAGTTTCCTTCAAACTTGGCCAAAGCCACCACTCTGAATCTGTCTTGGTTTCCTGAGGGTGAGCACCCCTCTGTTCACTGCAGCCATTGTGTTTGGCGGCCTACATCGCCACCTGCTGATTACTCTACACAGTTTTCTTTTATCTTAAACAAATATTGCACATAAATCTGAACATCGTACATTTCTATTTTCTATTATTATATTTATTTACACTAGACATGTGGATGGCGAAAGAACTTCACAGATTACATGGAAGTATTTAACAACTTACCTTTGTTTTCTTCCCATGTGCAGCCCGGTGAATGATTCCCACTGAGCTGATGTGGAGTACTGCTGCTTTTCAGGAAGACAAACATACTCATTACTGTGAGTTCAATAAAACAACTCCAGCTAAAGCGTCACCTCGTCAGACTCATTTCTGCACGATGATAGCAAGGTTGAAGGCCAAGGTGGCAAGAGAGGCTTCTGCTTTTGTCTCCTCTCATTTCTGCAGAAAGAATAAAAATTAAAAGAGAGAATGGTAGAAGGAAGGAAAACAGACACTCGTAGCGGGATAGTCCCAGCCATTAACTGCTGGATGATTGCTTTGTGCAAAAGGTGCCCGAAAAGCGAGGAGAAGGAAATTAGAGAATAATGGGAGGGAGTAATGAAGGAAGATGAAAACTGGCAGCCTGGTTCAACAGGCACAGCTGAGAGGAAAGGGAAGAGACGGAAAAACTCTGGATGAGACATTAAACTACAGAAGAGGGGAGCAGATGCAGGCCAGAGTCTCAAATATTTCCTTCAACATGAAGAATCACACATATAATTCACTTCAAGGCCCTATTTCTTTTGATTTTACCACTAATGTAACGTTACTGAGGCAATGATGTCAGGTAATCACAAAATGATTTATAACAGATAACATTAATGACATGTTTTAACCAGGTCTTTTTCTAACACTTACCCTATCAGATAGTTCAGTTAATTAGCTAGTCTTCAGTTTCATTGCTAAAGTGTCAGATATTATGGATGCTATTGCTCCCACTAAGGTGAACATTGTCTCTGGAAGGGAAGAGTCTCCACTGAGAAATTCCTCACTGGTAAAAAAAAAAATAGCAATAACATGACAATGACAATATTCACAAAAAGTCTCAATGCTTAGGCTTTATTCACTACAGTTGACAGGCTGAAAAATGCTCCTGTGTCAGAAGCAGCTGAATTGTATTCCACCAAGTCTTGCAATGAGTTTGCCAAATTCTTCCCAAACAAAATCCAAAGTATTAGACAAGCAGTTGGTTTATCAATGGTAGGTTCAGGAAATATACTGTGTCCTCTGACAATCAGTTTAAACATCATAGTTTTATCCTATTCTAAAGAATATCTTTTTTTTTCCCCTTACAGAACTATGTTATATGTGCAAAACAGCGCTTAACAAACTTATTAGACCACCTATCATGAAAACAAGGAAACATAAATTACTTCATAATAACTTCAGGGAGAACATGCAAACACCACACAGAAAGGTCACTGTCTGAACTTCCCTCCAGCCGAGGCTCAAACCAGCAACCTTCTTGCTGTGAGGCCACACTGCTAACCAGCTGTGTATTATTTTATTCCTCTTAAATCACTATGCTGTTATGTTTCATGTTCTCTGTGTATTTTAGCTACTTTGTCCCATGTACAAAAACAAACATTCTCACATTGATCATCTACTGAAGTGGGGAAAATACAGACTAGCTTTCTTTTCATTGGCTGTGGTAATTTGAACTAAATAAAAGTTTACTGTGAATGATCCGTTAAAAAAAAAAAAGGCATAAAAATGAACTGGCCTGTCACAGACTCAGATCTTTCTGCATTATGGTGTATAGTAGAAGTGTTGAAGTGTATATCAATCCAGCAAAATTTCCAGTATAACTGCTCATTCCAATATTTATCTGTTTCCTTTGTCAGAAACTGGGACTGAAAATTGTCTCATTAAGACGCTGAATCGACCGTTTTTTTTAGCTATAATTCCTGTTCCCATTCAGGTCCAAAGAACTGAGTTATTGCATATAAAATGAGTCTGAATTGTCATTCATGTGAGTTTGCTCTTTGTAATGGCTGCCCCTCACCCCTTCTCCCTCCTCCTCCTCATCACCCCCCTCCCCGAGGTTTAAATTAGCATCCCATCTCCTGCACTCCAGCGTGTGATAACACATCTGATCTCAGACAGCATGGAGTCAGAATACTAAATGTGTGAGTGTCGCTTGGAGGAACAGCAGAGAGCTGCTAACCCATGCTAGGTAATCTCTCACCTCTTTCCTTCCCCCTTCCTCCCCTCTGCCTCACCTTTTCATCTCCTCAGTTGCAGATGCTTCAAACACACCACAAAATGGTTATTCCAACCATTCAGGCTTTTATTGAGCTCTAAGAAGCCCATTTCCAGAGAGATCAGTGGAAATTATGAAGGGTCAAATAAGATATATTGTTCTGTCTTGTTGTATTTTACTGTAAAGGGGTGCAAAAAAATGTCTTGTGGTTTTATTGTAAATCATGAAGATGTGTTTCGCATAACAAACAAAACATTTTAGTTTGTGTATTTTTTTTTATTCTGTAGAGGAGAAAACAGAAGTTTAAGATTGTCAAGGTGAGACAGCAGCTTTGTTTGCAGCATTACAGATCACCACTGCCTTCCATTTCTGTTGATGTAAAACCTACACACACATACACACACACACACCTGTACTGATGACATGTTTCCTTAAGCATGATGAAGACAGGCTAGTCTGAAGACTGTGAGTCACTGTAATATGAAAACTAAATCTAGCATTTGTAAACATAACAGATATTCCTGATGTGTAGTTAATAAGTAGTTACTAACAAAATAATAAATGAGGTGAGACATCCTCTGTTTCATTCTGAGAACATAATGTGAAACTCTAAATCCTCTCAGTATTTAGGTCCAGTGCTATTTCTACTCTTACCCATGCCTCTTCCCAGTTGCCCCTTAAACCTGATCTACAAAAAGGTTGGGTTAAAAGTCATCTATCGCAAACATCCTCAGTAGTCACTGCTGGCTTTTACATAAGCAGACAGTGTGCTGTTGCCAGGAATCTGAATGGGCTTTTGGCTTCTGGTTCCTTTAAGACCAGAAATGTGATTGCAAAGGTTTTATTAATAACAAAATTAGGGCTATCCGCCGAGCTCGACGTTTGCTCAGCCTGGTGGTGGTATTATTACTAAAGCCTCAATGTAGGACTAGCTATTTTTTGGGGTTACAACAATGGTTGCCATAAATTGGATAACTTTATCATCCATTCATCCACTTTCTGCCGCTTATTGCCAAATGGGGATTGCGGGGAAAACTGCAGAAAATATTTATTTGTTGTCTTTATGTGTTATTTATTTATGGTCTGAGTAGCAGCCATCTGCCGGTTATTTACAAGGCAGTCTGGGAAATTTGCATACCCTTTGTTTGAAGTGTGTTTCATTGAAGGGGTCTATAGCCCTAAAAATTAACCCACCCTCTGTCTGAACAAGGGGATTGAGACAACCCTTCCCCTTCACAGGAACTTCCAAAGTATAGACTCCTTACAATGTTTAGGCTACTAACACAAAAAATCAGCAAGTCTTTAGCGCAGAAAGCTCTTTAGGCCTGTGTATTTACACAATTACAAAGTCCAACTCTATTGTTAAGAACTAGGAAAGGATTTCCCCCGCTGATCGTGCCTGTTAGTTAAAGAAAACAGCACTTACTTGAGGTAAGTACCGAACCTGTATTGGTTACAGGATTAGCTTACGGACATGAAAAAATAGCCTAACTTGCAGTGGCCTGCCATTCACATGTACCTCAAAACCACTTTGAGTGTGTACACAAAGGTGAATTTGAAGGCCTACAAATCATCGGAAGTCATTAGTTCTGTGTTTTGTGGCCATGTTCAAGAAGAGCTGTGCAAACATATGGAATGTCAGACAGGTGTCCTAGTATTGCTCATGTTTATATCACTTTATTATGTGTAGCTATAATATTTTCTTAAGCAGCTACAGTTTGTCCCGTTCGTATCCATATATTGCAACATGCCCTAAAGGGCCTATATTATGCTAAATAAACTTTTCTGAGCTTTTAACCTTCTACTAGTGTTATTTGTACCTTAAAATAATCCCTGGAGTAGTTTTATTTTTCATACATGCATACTGTAGCTTTATATCAGTGAAAAGAAGGTTTTGGCTTGAGCCAAGCAAATGCCTGACACCTGTGACATCACAGGGAGGTGACTCACCCTCCCCAACCTGAAAACTTTAACACTCACCTCCACCAAGTAGCTGCTACGGCTGCTTGTCAACAGACACGCCTCTCAGACGTGGGCTACAGCCAGCACTGCAGACTCACTCTCGTTTAGTTTCACTTTCGCTTTTGAACCATTATATGTTAAAATTGGTTAATGATGGCTACATCAGGTATATATATAACCCTGGCTAGTTATAGAAATGTGTTTTCGGCTGTACAAACGAGGCTGCATTAATAACTTGCCAGATGTAGAAAAGCTATGAGAAAAGTGGATAGCGTTCATATTTGGAAACTCACAACACAAAACATCTTTTTGCTAGCGACACTTCTGAAGACAGCTTCCAGAACATCAGTCTTATTAAAGTGGATTCACTTCCAAGTTGATTTTACAACCTGGGGCGATTCCCACCATCAACAGCAGGTAAAGTCAGTCAAAACTGTAAATTGTCTAATAAAATGTCAAATTAGTCACATAAGCAACATTTTTTCTACACACGTTGTTAGGTTTTGTTGTTGTAACACAGCCGTTAGCCTGCATATGATGCCTTATGCACATTTATTTGCTCTTTATGCCTAATTAGTAACGTATTGAAGATGAATTCATGACAAAAAGGAGAAATCATGGCCTGGGTAAAACTATTATGGTCTTAGTATGGACTAGAGCACTACATTTGGATCAAGACGGGATCAATATCTTATCATGTTGTCGAGCTCAGCCTTTTTTTTGTTTTACTTGACAATTAAAGCAACATGTTGCAATAATGCTTAGGTTTAAATGGCGTTACTTGAATGCACCACGGCTCTGTCCATTCCCATGCTCTCCTCATCACAGCAGCAGTCACAGGCAGCTGACTCAGAGTAAACAAGCTGCTGGTGTATAATGTTAGCTATTTCTTATTTTGTTTAATTTTTGTTATTTAAAATTGGAAAAAAAAAATAGCCCTACCATAATTTCCGGGCTACAAAGTGCACCTTTATTTAAGCCAAAGATGAATTTTCTCAAGCCCAGAATTTTAATGTATATTCGCTGCGCCCGCTGATATTGTTCCCAGAAAGTAAACTAAAATGAATTTCCATCAAGTGTGTTTAATTTCATTTCGTGCTGATACGGGACTGACTTGTTGTGCCCGCTGTGGATTCACGGACTGAAAAAACTTGAAAGACACTTTTAAGTACTTGGAAATGAACAAATGTCTGGTTTTCATTTGCTAGGACTTAATTTATTTAGAAAATATAAAGGCAAAAAACAAGTAATTATTTCTGATGTAAAATCTTTAATCTATATTAAACATTACCCACAAACATGTGCATTCATACGAAACGCTTTAAATGTATGACGCCTCTGGAGAGCTTTATTTGCTGTTTTCATTCAGAGTTTAGTTGAGTAGTGAAACAATATTAACATTTAAAAGCTTTCCTTCTACGGAGGAGTTTAGGGGTCTTGCTCCCAAGTGGGGGATATAGAGCAGAAGATGACAGGCGGATCTGTAGTGATATGGACACTGTTTCGGTCCGTTGTGGCAAAGAAGGAGCCGAGCCGAAGGGTGAACCTCGGGATTTAGTAATCATTCTACGTTCCTACTCTCACCTTTGCTCATAAGCTTTTGGTACCGGATACAAGCGGCTGGAATGAGTTTCCTCTGCAGGTTGCCTGCCAGCGTCGCGCTGCCTGCAGTTTGGAGCTTTTTGGCTCAACTTTCATGGCTGCAGAAGGATGTAGCGTGTCAGGGCGTCTTCAAGAAGCACAGTTCGACGGACATCCACGACGTGTTGGGTGCATCCTGTGTGCGCACGGACAGCGCATTTTGGGGTGTTTTGATCAGCACCGCCCTTATTGATAGCCGCTCTAAGTACTGTAAATTACCAGAACGTTTTGGCAAGGAATTGATTTATGTACAATTGTAGCTGGTCATTTCTTCGCCACCAGTAACAATAGGGAACTGAACAGCACCATAATATTACTGAAAATGTCAAAGTAATCAAGAATCTTTTCCGGATCTCCACCAAAAGTTAATCATTTGTTCCCATTTACACTCCCAACATATCCCGAAAATTTCATCGAAAACCATCATTAACTTTTTTGAGTTATGTTGCAAACAGACAAATAAACAGACAAACAAACAAACTCCAGCAAAAACGTAGATTTTTGTTTATTCATTCATTATGTGGGTCAGCTATTACTGCCCTGGACAGGTTGCCAGTTAGCACAATACATGTTTCCGTGCAAATATTTGTAACTGTCAAAGAGAAAATGAAAGTTTTTGTTAGTTGTTTATCCATCCATCCATCCATTTTCTACCGCTTATTCCCAAACGGGTTCGCAGGGGGGCTGGAGCCAATCCCAGCTTGTTTGTTGTTTAAAGTTAGAAAATAATAAAAGAAAATGTGTTTTACTTTGGGAGAACTGAAGTTCTAATATGGTTTCTCCAATGCTTTGTTTGGAGTCTTGAGTTGAGTGGGACCAGTCAGTTGACAGATTTAGTGGAGAAGATAACCTGTAGCATTGTGGGTATATGCAAAATGGACACCAAATGTCTCACTTAGGGCAATTCTTCATGTGGTCTAAAAGATGCACACGGTACTTTTCCATTATTGTTGTTTTGTGTGAAGCATAAGTTTAGACAATTTAACACAGTTAGGTTGTTGTGTTGATCCTTGTTCTTGTGATGCTAATGTGTTTAACCTGCTGCAGTGATGGACATTAGCATGGACCCAAACATAATTGAAAATTCCTCCTGTGAAAGCAAATGTTCTTTATCGAGTAGTTTTTAGTGTTGACTGAAGCGAGAGAAGGAGAGAGTAAATAAAACTTCAGAAACATCAGTAAGAAGCATGGTATTCATCATTTTGTGGACCTGTGCAGCTATACCGTATAAAATATAATATCTGTATATTTTGGGTATTTTTGTTCCCAACTGAGCAAAGCGGCACTAAAACAGAAGCACAGGCTCAACCATTTTTCATGTTTTAAATCAGGATTAACCTGTTGAAGGTTTGCACCTTAATCTAAACCTGTACAAGGATTATAGGTTTAATCGTTATTTATTTGTTTAATTTTGCAAAACAACAACAACAAAAAAAGTCTAATACAAACTTTTTTTTGAGTTGGACAGAAAATTTCTAATGGATATATAAAAATCTATTCAGATAGAACAGTCTGAATGAGAAAATGCTGCTTTTAGATGAGATGAAGCCATAATGTTGAATGCGAGGGCGGGGGGGGGGAGGGCAACGGGGGTTAAGGTCGAAGCAGGAAGAGTGTCGATATCACAGCAGCAATTACTGCTTTATGAATGGAGCTGGTGTCGCCGTGAATGAGCAGCCCCATCAATCTGCCCTGACTGCGCTCTTTAGCCCGTCACTCCCGCTTCTGTCCACAATCTGTAGATTTCAACTTAGCCCAGAAATTGATAATCTGATTCAGACATAATCTGGTTAGCTGCTGAATGTGCTGGAGGAGGATGATGGGGAGGAGGAGTATGCTGCCTGCACAGCTCAAACACACCAGGGCCAGAAACTACAGCTAAAAACACAAACACATGAATGTATTTAAGTTAATTCCAGCAGTGCAGCTCATTGTTCAAAGAAAAGATTGAATTTAGGATGAAATAATCTGACCTGAAATGTGACTGGCTTTGTACATGGCACCAAACCAATAACTGCTGTTTGTGTGTGTGTGTGTGTTTGTGTGTGTGTGTTCTTATTGTTTGTGAAATTTATATTTAACCAGGAAGCAGCCAAGACTCAACAATGTAGGTTTACTAATAAATTAATGTGGGAGGGGGTGGTATGGGGTCTATGCAAGGATGTATTAACAGATGAGGTGGAAAGGGAAAGTGTGAATGAATAAAAGAGTAAGAAGGAAGAATGAAAAGATGAATGAATAACAGAGAGAAGATGTATGAATGAATGGGTGTATGAAGACGAAAGCTGGGTGCATGAATAGGATGAATGGATGATGGATGAATGGAAATAGTTTTGAATAGGGACGATGAATGAAAAGATGAGGAAAATTCCCACATTTATTCAATATATGTAGTATGTGTATATATAGTATATATATATGGCAACTGCCTGAGATTATCCCCCCCTCGGTTTGAGAAACACTGTTCTAAGCTGGGAGCTGAAGTTTAAGGTAAAAGAAAAGGGTTATCCAGTCCAGCTCTGTGATATCTGCTGTGAAGTTAATCAACTGTGGAAGCGCGACACCCCGTCTGTTCTGCATGACGACACAGTCACTGAGCTGCTCTTTAGCTTTATTCATGTAGAGCCATATTTCCTTATGTGAGAATACTCTGAGTTAGTTTTCTTTCTTGGTATGTTTCATTGTGTCGGTCAGCATGTGTGTTTGTGCTTTATGTACTCTTGTTTACTCAGATATGACGCTTGTTTACTTCTGGCGCTCTTGGCAGTTTGATCTCTGACTCTGCAGGATCCCATGAGATATCCTTTGTTTTATAT
>JBAMIG010000007.1:2857394-2868640 GCA_037177335.1 Kiunga ballochi | reverse complement strand
TAATAAAATAACTTTTAAAAATAACATTCAGTGTGTGGACTTCTCCTTTTGTTACCACTATGAGCCTGATGGTAACAGTTGGCTTCAGGAAACACAAACCTCTCCAGCTGGCATTGTCAACAATCAGTGGGGGGCTAAACGACTGATTTCACTGCACCTTCCTGTATTGATCATCACATAATTTAAAGGGGGCTCTCACTAGGTTGTTGTTGCATTCATGACCAGATGACATCTGAGGGCCGCGGGCTAGCTCACATCGATTGGTTTTCTTGCCTTATTGGGATGGGCTTGGTCTTGTACCTGAAACGTGCCATACAAATAAACTCCATTCTTACAAGCTTACAATTGAGTGTGCATGGTTTCATATTGTTCATATCAAAGAGGCTTTCATGGTGCATGGTGATATTGTTGATAGTTTTTACTGTTTAATTGTGAAAATTGTGACAGTTATGTCCCCTTGTTGTCAGTGATGTCTGGGAATGTTATTAAAAAATATTCTCATATTATTTTCTTGTACATGCAGTTGCTTTGTTGACTGGCGGTTATGGATGTAAGATGGCTTGTAAGTGTTTTACCTGAGTTTTAGTGAGGTAGTTTTCCCAGTCAGGGTCTGTTGGCTGAATTCCAGGCTGTGGCAGATGGACTAAAACTCTATGAAAGTAAAGCTGAGACCAGTAGCTGGTTCAAAGATGGACAGTGACTGGATTCAGTATTTTTTTTCTTTCCTGACTCTGACTGGTGTTGTTTCTGTTCAGGTTTCCTGCTGGTGCCTCGGGATTCTCCCTGTTGAAGATGTTGAGGATTTGGCTCAGAAGAGCTCCCCTCGTGACAAATAATCCTCGTCTGACTCATGTAATAACAATAATTTGTGTTCATGGGACACACTGCCGTCCCCGCCTGTCTGCTGGGACAAATATGTGTTTATATATTTATTTTTTAACATGAACTGCTACATATTCATTTATCTCTGGCATGCAAGGAATTCTGGGTGATTGGAGACTGCGATATATAGCATGTACACTTGTTTAGAGCTAGGTCAGCCTCAAACGAAGCTCGCATTTGAAGTGTGGATCAGAGGCACACTTTGAACTGGGACATCACATGGTGCGCCAGTAGGACGTATGCAGTCTACAAATCCACACTTCGAAGTGTGCAGTCTCTGAATTCAGATACAGCCCCTGTGTTAGGGTGGGAGTACCCACCCTAACACAGGGTACTCAGGCTTCCTCCCACAGTCCAAAGACATACACTTTGGGGATAGGCTGATTGGAGACATTAAATTGCCCATAGGAGTGAGTGTGTGTGTGTACGGTTGTTTGTCTATGTGTGTTAGCCCTGTGATGGACTGCCGACCTGTCCAAGGTGAACCCAGCCTCTCACCCGATGACAACAGGGATAGGCTCCAGCCTCCTGTGACCCCGTTCAGGGAATAAGTGGTGGATGGATGGATGGATGGATGGATGGATATGGATCCACTGATAGAAAAAAAAAACACAGATTGAATTGCTTTAGACAGTCTTGAAAAACTGACAGCACTACAGGATCTCTCATATCTTAGAGGTTTGATTATAAAATATCTGATAATTGTCAAAGATCCTGACAAGCCTTAATATTCAAGAATAAAATCCTAAAATTATATTTATAACGTACCAGGAACAAGTTTACACAGGCTAAAATGGGAGCAAGATGCCCTCTGTTTTTGGTCCAAGACAAATATTTAAAAAAATAAAAAGGCTGTTAAAGTAATCAAGGTAATGGGATATGGAAGCATTTAAAAGGATGTCTTTGTTTTTTGAGATACACAGAATTGAGTATAACTTTAAAATATTTCCTCTACCTGAGCGCAGAAAGTTTGTGCCATTACAAGGCTTTATTTGTTCACTCACAATGCCAGCAGCAGTCAGGGTTTATGTAGAGAAGTGATTTACCTAGCGAGACAGTCATGTTTTCATCATGCCAGGATCTGAGGTTTTAACAGGCTATTACAGACATACAACCAAAAAGACAAAACAGCAGGGTAAAAAAAAAATCAATGACACTTGGCATACACACAGACAGACAATCACTCCCCAACACCCAATATGACATCCTAACTTCTGTTTATTAACTGAAACTACTTATATATTACTGTATATAAAAGAAAGAGAAGCAAAAACATCTGGCTTGGTGCTGATGTTCATGTGAGAAAACCATATTACTGTTAGGATCCATCCACACTAGGTGCCAGTACCCCCATGTCCATTGAGGCCACCGCCATGGTAACCACCCAGAATCCAGTTAAGACAGGCTGGAGTTCATCCCACCACCATCAGGCTGCGGTGTCAGACCAGTGCCTCCCAGATGGGGGCAATCGCCATGGCACCAACCTCAGAGGAGGCAGCACGTCCAGTTTGGAAGATCTCCTTTTGAAGAACACTGGAGTTTAAACAAAATGAATACCCTTAAGAAACAATAAGAGCAAATTGGAGCAAAAATTATCAACAAATATCTAGAACTTTATTAAATGTTCTTAAAAATGAGAAAAAAATAAATATATATAAATACATAAATTAAATTATTAAAGCAATAAAAATATTATCAATTAGGATACAATCCATTTAGTTACAATTTAAGTTTAAAAAGTTCTTGAGCCTCTTTTTAAAAACATCAACAGTCTCTGCCGCCCTGTGTTTCTATGGCAGGCTGTTCCACAGTTACGAGCCGTAACAGTGGAAGGAGAGGTCTCCCTGTACGTTTTAGTTCTGACCTTAGGGACAGATAAAAAGCCAGTATCAGAGGATCTACAGGATCTCCATGTAGATTGCTGCTGTTTCAGTAAACGCAACCTCCCTCAGTGTTCATACACTCCAAACCTGTCTGTCTAAATAAGTGCTTCCTCTGACAGTGTGTCTCCCTGTCACCTGGAAACCAGTAAATCAAACCTTAATGTTAACATGATTTCCTTAAAGATAATGTTTTATTGAAGGCCGTGTAAAAGTGATTTATGTGGTGTGGTGCGCTGAATGTGATGCTGCCTCATTCATCTTCCACTGAGACTCACTTTCATCTATTAATTCTGGAGAAGTGGGAAAACAATCTGAGAGTGAGATATTAGATCGTAGAAGCTGGTATAATGGTGGTGGTGATGAGGGGTTTGGGGTTATGGCAGCCAAAATGCTTCAATTACCCTGTCAGTTTGGGTTTTAAATCAGAATACATTTTCCATCGTGTACAGAGATGATCAGGGTTAAAGTCTTCTGAAGATGCAAAAGAAATCTGAAGCAGGTTGGTGCACGTGGACAGAAAATTTTACTGTATTAATTCATATCTACAGTCAGTTTACACGCCAATTTAATCATTTTACAGACCCCAAATGCAACCCAGCTGGACAGGAAAGAAATCTAGAATCTGGAACTAATGAAAGATTCATTCTAACTAAAGAAAAATATGTTTGACAATTATAACAAAATTCTAAGATTTCAGCTTTCTTCTCAAATGTGCATACACATGTGTTTAGATTTAAATGTAAACATATATGTAGTGCATAAGAGCACTAATATGCTGATGTTGATCATTATTGTTGTATTCATGTTTTCTGTAATCTTGGCATGGAGGACGTGCAGTCACGTGTTTCCGGTTTTTGATGATGCCAGTTTGGACGGCATGCGTCCAGTGATAACCATTGAGTGCCTAGGATAAAGCATGGAATAATCATAAACACACACAGCAAGTATCTGTAGATGGTACCAACAGAAACCTCTATCTCATTATGTCTCGGGTAAGTTAACTTTTTTTTGTATATATTTTTAGTCAAAGACTTTAATGGCAAAATGAAAGCAATCTTCCAAAAAGTAAGGACTTCTTTAAAAGGTGTGCAAAAAGTAGCGTTATTTCCCCGATTTTTTTCTTTTTGGCAAAGCAAGTTAGTTTAGCAGAAAGAAAGGCAGTCTGACCACCTTTCTGCTATTGTGAAAGAAAAACAACTTTACATCCTACACTATGATCCTTCCTTACATGGGAAGTGGTTAAACAAAGCTTTACCAAATGCCAGTAAAACTGAAGCAGAATAAGTAAAAGAAAATGAACATGAAAATGAAAATGTATTACAATGAAAGCTGAACTACCATAAGCAGAGCCCAACCATGTAGTGACTGAAAACAAACAGAAGAATACTAATCAATACTCGAAAATCATGAAGATCATGAATGGAACTTATTTGGAAAAGTTTGGTTTCCTTTTGTCTTTATGATTAAATTTAATGTGTGCATGTTAGATGATCTTCCATATAAGATCCAATGAGATAGAGGTTCATTTGTCCCCAGCGGGAATTCTGGTGCAACAGCAGCGAGACAGGATCAGAAGTAAAAATCACACATTTTATTACTTACTTTATTTAATAATTTGATAAAAATATTGTTATCAAACAAAACTGTAGCATTATTTACATAAAGAGAGAGATTATACAGTAGGATAGTTAGTACTGTAGCCTCACAGCAACAATATTGCTGGTTTGAGTCTCAGCTGGAGGGAGGTCTATCTCTTCAGCTTCCTCCCACCATCCAAAGACATGCATGTTAGGTTTATTGGTCACCCGTTGCCCCTAGGAGTGTGTGTGAGTGTAGATGGTTGCTTGTCTCTATGTGATGGACTGGTATCCTGCCTATAGTGTACTCAGACTATTCCCTGCTAATTACTGGGAGAGGCTCCTGCCACCCCACAACACTGATTTCAACGAAGCAAGAAAATGAATGAATAAATATACATTAAGGAAAGAATACATTTTTTAAAAAATTATGTGTTCTTTACAGTATGTAGAATTATAATTTATGATGTCTTTTTATAATGCATAGTGTGTTTTTTGATCAACTGGGAGCAGTTCTTGTTAGACTTTCCAAGTGCTGCAGGAGGGAAGAATTTGTGATCACACTCCTTCACACATTTGGGGTGAAGGAGTGTGTCACTGAAGAGGCTGACAGCGGTGCTGTCAAAGTGTTCTGGAGGGGGTGGGAAGTTTTGCTCTTTGTGGTATAGAATTGAGAACAGAAAATGAAACATTTCTGAAAGGGGAAAAACAAGAAAACATCGTCTTCAACCTGCCATGTTGATAAAACTTCACCAATTCTATGTCAACGTCTCCAATCTGACATTTTCAACATATTCCTGTGTTATGCTCTGATTGGTGTCCATCTGATGTCAAGGACCAGGATGCATCAGGGATACCTGAAAACCAAAAGAGGTTAAGGGTGTATTTCCACAAAACTATGCAGCTTGTGGATGCATTGCAGGGGCAGAGAAACTGTTACTTATGCTTAATGTGTCAGATGTTTGATGAAACTGCCGGTGAAAAGACTGACATCTGATATCTCGGATGTCTCACAACTAATCCAGCTCTGAACATCTGTTTCCTAATGATGATTATTTTTGCCACTGTCACCCTGCAGGGTCCACATCTGAGTCTCCAGAGGGACTCCAGTGTTTTGTTTTTCCGTCAGCATGTGGACTCAGAGGTCAGAAGCTCAGTGCTGCTAGGAGTCGCTGTGCCACTCAAGGACTCTTTATTGTGTGGCAGGATTCAGGAGGAGGTTGGAGGGGTTTGTGTCTGTGCATTGTTTCTTCCCATCACAGTAATAAGACCAAAGAGTGCTCTGCTGCTGTTTCCTTACAACTGCTGCAACACAGAGCCTTGCTCTTTGATGAGTCAGTGATACAAAAAGGCAAAATTGCTCCCCTTTCATCTCAGCCTACCTCTTCTTCTGTCTCCAGCTTTCCACAAGTGTTTTCCCAAGACAAAATAATTGCCACTGCTCCCCATCCCATGGGAACGAGCTCATAGCTCATTTAAATTCTCCCACATAAACACACTCAGACTGGGACCCTCCACCATGTCTCCAAAAAAGGCTTCATCTTCATCATCTTTTTTTTTTTTTTCCCAGAGAAGCTTCCTTTTGACCTTCTCATCAGCAGCTAGTGGCGCTGAAAAAATATTGCAACATTTCTTTCTTTAAGTCTCTACTCCCAGGTGCCTTGTTTGATTGGTCCCAGCAGGCTGCAGCTCCCAGAGGTCCCTGATCACTCATCATGGATCTCTTTTGTTCTCCATGAATGCTGCTGCACAGCGGCCTCCCACATGATTTCACATAGAGGATTTTTACCAACACAAGCTAAATCTCTACTATTTTTACACTTTAAACAGTTTTACACTCTTAAAAAACCCTGAAACATGGATTCAATACATTCACCACTTCACTATGTGTGTGAATACACTATGCTTATCCATGCCTTGACATTTTATTGTTTTTTAACAGCACAGCTTAAAGCTACCAAGCTAATGTATTTCTCCCAAATAATACACCCACCAACCTTCAAGTTCATCCCAAATTTACCATAATAAGTACCCCATTGATGGCGGGGAGCTGGAGCCAATCCCAGCTGACATCGGGCAGGAAGCGGGGTACACCCTGGATAGGTTGCAAGTAGAACCCGTTTGTCATTTATTTGTCTGTAAACAATTCCATCTGATTCAGATCAAGTTGTTGTCAGATCTAAGGATGAGCAGTCTGTTTTTATCCAGAATTTGGACCAGATCGCAACCCTTGCAGGGTTTCTGAGTAAATCACAGGACTTTAACTATTGTACGTGGGTTTACTGGGCATGTGTGTAGCGTGAGATGGTATAGAGAGTGTGTGTGGATGGTTGGGTATGTGTGTGGGTGTGTGAAGGTAGGTGGAGGGTTGGTTCCCAGGGTGTACATCTGGTGTGCCAGGGTTTGGACCTTACGGGTTGGTATCTGGGAGCCCTGGCCACTCTCTGGCACTGGTGGACTTTTCTGCCTGTGGGGGTGGGGTGGGGTGGGGGGGTGGGGGGGGTCGCTTCCGGGCTATTACTTTGCCTGCCCTTGGCCGCCGGTGTTCGACGGGGTCGGCAACTTCTGACCTGGGCCCGCTGGGGCCCGTTCCCCCTGACTGTGGGGAGGCCAGGCTGAGACCTCCCTCTGCCACCTCCTGGGTGCATGCTGGGTTTACCCTGGTGTGGGGTAGCTGGGGACCTTGTTCAGTGATGTCTGCTGGTTGCACTGATCTCAGGTGGTCCTGGCCTGCCTCTGACTTTTGCGTAGAGGGGGTCACTGTAGCACCTTTTAGTGAACACTTTTCACCCTGTACATTTGGCATTACAACACGGTCACTGAGATGTTCTTTAGGTTTATTCAGGTTGAATATGTTTTTCTTGTTCATCAGCGCATGTAGCATTTGTAGATCTTTGACTCTCTATGGGATCCCAAAAGACATTTTGTTTAATTTTATGTGCAGGTGTGGAATAGCGTTTGGTGGGGATTAGGGATCATGAAAGGTGGTATGAGAAGAATCGTCTCTCTCCCCTTCCTCTTCTGTCAGCATTGGCTTAGATGTGGCTGGTGGTACCGGGCTTTGGGCCCTGCTTGAGGTCATGGTAAGGATACTGGGCTTACTGGTCCCCCATGGTAATAGCATTGGGTGAGTGGGCAATCGGGGTGTTGATGACTCTGACTTTTGGTGGGATTGGGCCTTTGCCCTTCTGCTTTAGGGTAGTCTTGGCAAGGCAGGGGCACCTACCATGGCCATCTGAGGAGTTGGTTGCCTGGAAGAGGAAGTCTTGTTCCAGATATACTTCTCCTTGCGTCTCCCTTGTCCACCACCATGCCATATCATACGCATTACACACAGAGCAATGTGGGCCAGTTGGACACAGTGGGCTTGGCCTGGGAGACCTCAGTAAGAGATCCGTCAGTAGACCCCTGCGAATGTCTAACACAGACATCAATATACATTTGGGCGGACAGGAGCTATAGAGGTGGCTCTTTCCCCACCTCCTCCCTTTCTGACCTCTCTTCACATGATTTTATGTATACTATACTATACTACTATACAGTCATTTGGCAGATGCTTTTATCCAAAGCAACTTACAAAGCATAATTTTTAACCATAGTTATTTTCCTAACATGCATGTCTTGTTTATAACTTGGATAATAGCACGTATACAACACTAAATGTAAGAGGCACACTCATTCACACCGGGGGAGGTCTGAAGGTGTCCAGCTATCTGGCAACAGTGATATCCATCCTCTACGGGCATGTCTTGTCCTTGTGATGCCTAGCCATTGTATTGCAGTGGTGCTGGCCTAAAGTGGTTTGCATCGGGCAGTCTGGTCGCGTTGGGTTCCTGGCTGAGGCTCTGCTGGGGGTTAAGTTATCTTTGGGCATTGTGGGGTCCTGACTCTTGCACTTTGGCATTGTGGTTTACCGTGGTTCTGTAGTGCTCGGTGACCTTGCTTGCTCCTTTTCAGTTGGGACTCCGTTCTAGTGGCCTCCTCTGCTCTGGGTTGGGTGGGGCAGCAGGTCGTTTTGCTTTGGGTGTCCTGGGGTCTGTGGGCCTACAGGACCTTTGAGATCTTGGCCTCCTCTCTTCCCCTGATACTTCAGGGTGTGGTCAAGGTACTCTTGCGAGCGTAGAGTTCATTGTCGCCTGGTCACATAGACGTTTACATATAATTGTCTACAAAAGTGCTTTTCCATAAATGTTGCTGATGTTGTGTGTTGGTATGTTTGTGTTATTTCTGCATGTGTTTTTTCAGAAATTAGATGAGCTATAGGATAAGAATCCTCGGCACATTTACCTGTCTGTCCTGGGAAAGGATCTCATCTTTAATGTGGGATCCATGAGGTTTCTTTTTTTTTTTCTCCACAACTAGGATTTTAGGAGATTTTTTTCTTACCGAGAAGGAGGGTCTAA
Organism: Kiunga ballochi; assembly: GCA_037177335.1. NCBI lineage: Eukaryota > Metazoa > Chordata > Actinopteri > Atheriniformes > Pseudomugilidae > Kiunga > Kiunga ballochi. The sequence continues at coordinate 2,859,895 of JBAMIG010000007.1, read as the reverse complement.
GGACGGGGATGTCCTGGGTCTGCTTAGTTTAGTGTAGTCTTTATTTGTGTTTATTTGAGACAACTTAGTTGTGATACTGAGCAATATAAATTAAATTGAATTGAATTCTATGCAGGTATGTTTGTTAATTGTTGTGCTTTTACATATTATTATTCAACTTTATGTTTTCCATAGTACACGTGGTTTATATTGTTTTTCTGAATACTGTGATTTTGGTAGCCTAGACAGTTTTCCTTTTCACTTTTTAATTTTGTTCCTTTTTCTGACTACTTGATTTCTGACCTTTGGTATTTTTTTTTCTCGTTTCTTTTTTCCCTTGTCAGGGTTAGTATTGTCATATCAGGACTAGAGATTGGAGTAAAAATGATAATAAATTACCAAAATATGAAGAACAACCATGTAAATGACATGTCTCCATTGGTTAAGGTAAAGCAAATCTGTCTGGTAACATATGACAGACAGCCTGTCTTTCTGTATGTTCTGGACAGGACATGGTTTAAAAAAAAGAAAAGAAAAAGATGGTCAGGAAATGAAGATATCAACAGATTTTTTTTAATAAATAACGTTGTCACTATCAGCTGGTGTGGCATTTATTTCTGTAGAAAGTCTTATGTAAACCTTTTCTAGCCACAGCAAAGCTTTACACTAACACAACACTTTCACCCATTCACTCACACCCTAATAGGCACATCAGGGGGGACTTAGGGTTTAGTATCTTGCCCAAGGACACTTTGCCATGTAATCAGGAGGAAGCCTAGAAATGATCACCAAACCTTGCTTTTGAAAGCTGACTGCTTTATCTCCTGAGCTACAGCCACTCATAAAAATTAGTTCTAAAGAGCTCAAACTACATTTTAAGAATAAAGTAGTTGATGTAAATGAACTGAGTTACTTGTTTTTCAAAGGAAGTCTTTCTGTAACAATAAAGAAATTTGTGTTCATAAGATAATTACTTTCTCTGTGTTTTGTTAGTAGAAATATAATGCTGTTGGTTTTCTGCATGCAGCGCAACCATTATCTCCTCCCTCACTGTGTTTTACACACACTGGCCTAGGTGTAATGATAGAGGTTGGCTTTGCAACTTTTTCCTTCCTGTTTTTCTGCCATTAATCTTCATTTGTGTCCATGGCGATGGAGAAATAAATACATTCATCTATAAATGGGTCAGAGCAGCATCAGCGAGTCGGATTCTGTTTCCCTGCTTGCTGAATTGGGTGATGCAGCGTGTCAGGGCGGAGAGGCAGAAAATGTGATTATTATAGTGTGCCATATGATGTGCTGAATGCCAGCAGTTAATGAGGATATTTACACTCACTTTACATCCCAGTTAGTGTTCTTTGTTCCAAGGGAAGGAGATACAGTGATATGAGTGGATCACAACAAATTCTACGTGTTTTTTAACCAAAGACGAAATGGAAACAATTGAGAAAATATTCAGGCAGTAGACTGGATGAGTCTGCAGTGGGAGGAGACTCACAAATATCATGCGATCACACTGATAATGCATCATACCAGGCTTCAAGCCTTCAAGCCACATGTTTGTGACAGATGCCCAACAATTTAGACAAATAAACGCCTGTTTCTGGCGGCTTTCAGATGGATTTATATGCAGCCACCATCAACCTAAAGGAGCAGAGAAGCGGCTGCAGCATCCATTTTAGGAAATGTTACTTCTTCCACAGGATCAAACAGCAACCTTTTCTGTTTTCTTAGAGTTTGTTCTTTTGTTCTTGCTTTAAACTTTTAAAAGTATCTGTTAGCTTTTCTCCTATTTGCTGCTCCTCGTCTCCTTTTGTTGATGTCACAATTCATAACCCATAAATGAAAGAGAGACTAGACTAGAAATGGGTGTGTTGCAGTTTTTCTTTCTTGTAAACTGACAATCTGACAGAAATAAAAACAAAAAAACATTAAAAATCAGTGGACGGGTGCTGCAGCATGTTATTTACATGCTGAAACAGCAAAGTCTCATTTTTATGGATGCCGTCACTTCTCTCTTTGTTTCTCTTCACCTTAGTTGCATCTCAAGTTGGGGGAGCATCAACATGAGCAGAGGAAACAAAGTAAAGGATTTGGAGTTTGAAAATAACTGGACATGTCCATTAACATTGACAAAAAGAAGCAGGTTGGAAGATGAAGGTGAAGAGGAAAGAGATTAATTTTGAATAAAATTAAAGAAATAATATAAGATGCAACAGTTATCTGAGTAGCACAAAGATCCAACATGGAAAAAAAACTATAAACCTAGCTAAAGAAGTCAGTAAATAGCCGTTTGGTGAAGTATTTCTTTGTTTTAACTATGACTCTGAGCAATAAATCTTATACAGTCAGAAAGTCTCTTCATGTCTATTGCATTTGTAAAGAAAATGCATTTTAGTATTGAGCAGCAGAGATGAATGTGCAGGGATAAAAAACTTGAATGATTGTCAAGTGTTCCCTTGGCTGTGCTGCACCCACACTTGAAAGGGTGTACCCACAACGACAGAAGTGGTATGGATTAC
>JBAMIG010000007.1:2807024-2818048 GCA_037177335.1 Kiunga ballochi | reverse complement strand
ATATATATAAACATATAGGACTTTGAATGCATCACTGCCCTCTGAGCTACTGCAACATATGTAAAAGACATTTGGAATATTGAAGGCAGCAATGTATGTATAACAGCATTTGAAAGGATTTCCACAGTTACGTACGTAAGTGAGCAAAAGTAGACCCTTAAAAAGTTTCATTCCGAATCCATCATGCATCTTGTCTCTTTTCTGAGCTCTTTCCAGTAAGTAAAAGTCAGTCTGTAAATCTCTCTCTTTCCTCCATGTTGTCTAACATTTCTTGGATAAATCTTCCATGGCAAGCAGTTGCTGGTTTGTGATGCGTTGTAAAGTGAAAGACATGATTCTCTTGGCGGGAAAACAAAGTTGTAATGTGTAGTTTCTCAGTCTCAGGGCACTGCAGGGATAATCTCTGAATTATAGCTGGAATTTATATCCTTATTTCATGTTTTGTATGAGTCCAGTTAGTTTCAGATTTATTTTCTAATCTTGTGTCTTCCTGGTTCCTTATGTCTGCTTGCATCCCATAAGATCATCAGTAACTGATCTCCACACCTGCTCCTCTTTATAATTCCTCCCTTTGTTTAAACTCTACAGGTTTTCTGCTGCTCAGTACCAGATGTTTATCGTTCCCATCTGTACTTGTCATTCTTTGTCCTGGTATCGGTAACTTTTTTGTTAGTTTGTTTTTCCCTTATGCTATTTTCAGTGACAGAATGGCATTTTCCATTTTCCATACTCCTAGCATTAGCTGCTAATGTCAGAGCTAAAGTTCTGCAATGTGACATTTTTCTTTTATGCCCTGCTCACACTGAGTCTGCTTTGCTTCCCTCTTTGCTGTTGGAAAAACCAAAGCGACACAGTTTTAAAAGACACTAAATAAATGTGTCAACAAGCACAAAGACATCAAGGTGTGTCAAATCAATTTTTCACAGTCAGACAGCTGCCATTATCTGATTAAACATAATCAGAAATTAGGTATTGATTAGATGATTGGTGTGCATGTAAATAGGCTTATTATAAGATTATGGTGTATCTTAAATATAAAAGTAGTTGCTGTGTAGTATTGAGATTAGCCAACTAAATCAGTGCTTTTTCAAGAGGCTTTGTGTAACTGAGAAAATGATTGTGTTACTATATTTAAAATGTTAATAACATGTGATTGAAACTGTATATTAACCATTGAGACCTTTCAAAATCCCAGCGGGGAAGCTGAACATGATTCTGGCACAACAAGTCCTCAATTTATGGGGTCACATGACTTTTGACTTCCTGAAGCAAAGTATCAAAAAGAGTGCTCAATAACAACACGCACTTCCACTACATGAGGCTCCTGACATGATTTATGGCAGACAGTTAACAGAATAGTTGTCCAAAAGCCAAGGACACCTGTGAAGAGCATCAGAAAACCCTGGAATTTGCAGGTAGAACAGTTTAAAAGAAAATAGGTAATAAACTCAACTACAATGGCTTGTATGAATGCTGGCAGACGCCACTGCAGAAGTAGGATGAAGATTGTTTCAAGTCTGCTGCACAATATCTGGATGAGTCTGTGAAATTCTGGGAGAACAAAGTCTGGCCAAATGAGACACGATTTACTGTTTTGGATGTCAAATGGATAATGTCTAAAAACACCACCAGGCAAGTTGGAGTTGCAAATTTTAAGGTGGAAAATTTGTTTTAATGCAAAAAACATGAACTTATATAGTCTTAAGTTGAAGAGGAAACAAGGGTGAATGTTTTGGTAAGTCCCATCCCAAAACTGCAGGTCTGCATTAATTCTGACATTATGGTTTTTTTTCCATTTTTTTAAAATAACGTTGAGTCATAAATTAAATCACATTTAATCTTCATTTGTCTGTGGTCTGAAATGACACCACGGCCTCCTCCAGCAGCCAATTGTGAAGCCCGTATTACTTAAATTATGTAAATGTTGGATGAAATGCAACATGATGATCAGGCTGTGGTCACTTTCTAAAACATCAGGCATGGATGTAATTTAGGATGTAATTTAGGACTGTAGATGAAATGGCCTAGCTATAACTGAAAAAGAAACATTTATGCTGTCCAGACTGTCATAAAAAAATATACGCGAAACACATAGGGATTTTTAAAAAGTTGCCTAACTCCTGTCCTTGATCACAGTTACAACATAAAACATCTGTTCTCAGTAGAGCTTATTAGAGACAACTGGAATTGTTGAAATAAAAGAGCAAGGCAGAAATTTAGCTGAAACACTTTGAAGACAACATTGTTGGACCTGTGACTCCCATTTCTGGGACACATACGTTGTTTTCTTACCAAGGAAATTATTAACATGTAAAACTTAGAGCCCTTCAACTTTGCACTGCTAGTGGATGTATTACACAGCAACATAAACAATGCATGACGTACTTATTCGCATTTCTATTTATTTATTTATTTTAACGTGCCTTGTCCTGCATCTGAGCAGCAGAATGATGGTCTGGATGCTGTGTTGTGCTGAACAAATTTACTTTCTCAGGAGAATCTTCATGTATAGCATCTGTAGCTCGGGTGGATGAGCAGATGTCTTTCGGCCAAAAGGTTAGGAGTTCGATATCAGGCTTCCCCTGACTACATGCTGAAGTGTCCTTGGGCAAGACATTGAACCCCAATCAGCCCCCCGATGTGCCTATCGGGGTGTGAGTGTGTGTGTGAATGGGTGGATGTGACTACATAGTGTAAAGCGCTTTGAGTGGTCGCTAAGACTGGAAAAGCGCTATATAAGCATGAGTCCATTTACCAAGATCCTCTTGGTAATCTAAATTCTTTATTTATTATTTAATTTGGATTATTATTTATTTTGCATTATTTACATATTTTGCTGGACTCGACCAGAAAAGAAAAGAGGACAGTGGAGAGGAAAAGAGAAAAACACAAAGAGAAGAGAAAAAGACACCACAAAGAAACTGCCATCCAACCAAACGTTATTTCATCCTCACACCTGCACAGAAAACATAAGTATCTCACAGGGCTTCACAAGGTGGTTAAAGATCTACCAGTACTACCTACGCCAGAGATAAACAAGCAGACATATTCATCCTGAATAAACCTAAAGAGCAGCTCAGTGACAGTGAGATCATGCAGAACGTACGGGGTGAAAGCTGCTTCCAGAAAGGTGACCATGCTAAGGTGACCACCCAAGGGTCAGAGGCAGGCCAAGATTCCCCAAGACCAGGGCAACTAGCAGAAGGACCCCGGCCACTCCACCCCGCAGCAAACCCAGCATCTCCCCAGGCCAACCAGGGCAGCCAGGGTGCCGGTCCAGCAAGCAACCACTCCATCCCCACAGGCAGAGGAGCCAACCAGCACCTTATTCACAGTTCTAAAGAAAACAAAATGTTAATTTGATGACTGGCGGACTGGCGTCCCGTCCAGGGTGTACCCCGCCTCTCGCCCGTTAACTGCTGGGATAGGCTCCAACCCCCCCGCAACCCCGTTAGGGACAAAGCGGTAGATGATGGATGGATGGAATTTGATGACTGTTTTTATGGAACTTTGTTCCCCAGTTACACCGAAGCAACAAGGAGAGAAGTGTCTTATAGTTTCATCGATAAAAGTTTTCACCCTTTTCTGTGACTTTCATTTCTGAACTTTGCTTTCTGTTTCTTTTTACGTCTCATTTCCTTTGGTTGTTACCAAAATCTGGCAAAAAACATTGTGTGAACACATTTAGCCACACAGCACAGCCTCTAAACAATTAGTTCTGTCTAAAGTCCGAAGCCTGCATTCAACCATGCAGGTCTTGCAATGCAGCTCACTCAGAGGAAAAACCCGGCTTTAGTTCTGTGTTCTGCTGCTGCCAACTGCAAGATGGGAAGTTTTGCGGCTTTCACTTTGAGAAAAACCCTCCAGCACGGAGCTGTCCTCTCAGCTGCGAGCAAGGTGATGCTTCGACAGGCTTCTTGCAGAGCCGGAGGAGGATAAACAGCGAGCTGCAAACCCAGCCGACAGCCTCTCACCTTACAAACACACCCGAGATGGCAGCTGGAGCTCGTGCAAGTCAAACGGCTTTTTGATCTCACTCTGAGATGTCATGCTCGCTGTAGTCGGCCGAGACACCGTAGGGTGTTTTAATCATGCCGGGGATGCATGAAGTGGTGGGACTGCTGGGTTTAAGAAGATGTTGATTCCCAAACAGAGCAGAGGAGTAATGCCTGGATAATGCGACTTTTCAATGTGGAACAGGCTTGGGAAGCTCAAGGTTTTGTAGATGGGGAGTCATCAGGCCAACGGAAAGATGACAAGCAAGGGACTGAGAAAAAATAATCTAACAATATCAACACAAAATTAAGGATTTGAGGTAAAAATATAGAACTAAAATGAAACTGCAGCACAGCAGAAAGGAAAAAAGGCTCAAAACCCACAAGAACACAATAAAACATCAATACTTTTTATTGATGTTTTTTTAAAAAAAAGCTGATTTTGTCTTCATGAGATGCAGGTGAGGACTTTGCAGCCTACTTCAGAAATAAAATCAATGCTGTTTATCTCAACAACAGCTTTGTTTTACCGTATTTGTTGTTTTTACCTGAGGAAACATTGGAGAGACTTTCTCTGGTTGATGCAAAGATGGCCAAATTTTCAAATCCAACCGCCTTTTAGATCCCGTACATCACGTTTCATGCTTTCTATGAGCATGTGCTGTTAAATGTTGTAAACTGTCTTCACAACAGCGGTGATGAGGCCCCAAATGAAGAAGACTCATTCAGATCAGAACAGCCTTCATCACCACTGACTTGTATCGAATTTAGAGATTTTTAGGAAATATAGAAAATGTTTTTATTCATTTAAATGAGTTCTTGACTAAAAACAAGATGTTCAGGAAACATCAGTCTGGTTTTAGGATGAAACAGAGTATCGACACGACTCTTTTAAAGATGGTCACACACTCAGGTGCAACTTGGACTCACAGAAACTTTCTGTCCTGATTCTGTTTCTAATGTTTTATAGCTTTATTTGATCTTATTTTATGATTTAGCTCCAGGGATTTCCTTTCGCTGGTCTGTCAGCTCGCGGACAGTCCAACACAACTTAAAGAAGAATGGGACCATAACACCATCCATCCATCCATTATCTACCGCTTTGTCCGTAACGGGGTCGCGGGGGGGCTGGAGCCTATCCCAGCAGCCAACGGACGAGAGGCAGGGTACACCCTGGACGGGACGCCAGTCCATCACAAGGCCGACACAAAGGGACAAACAACCATACACACTCACACTCACTCCTATGGACAATTTAGAGTCTCCAATCAGCCTATCCCCAAGGTGCATGTTGACTGTGGAAGGAAGCCGGAGAACCCGGAGAGAACCCACACTAACACAGGGGAGAGAACCCACGCTAATACGGAGAGAACCCACGCTAACACGAGGAAACCCACGCTAACACGGAGAGAACCCATGCTAACACGAGGAAACCCACGCTAACATGGAGAGAACCCACGCTAACACGAGGAAACCCACGCTAACACGGAGAGAACCCATGCTAACATGGAGAGAACCCACACTAACACGAGGAAACCCACGCTAACACGGAGAAAACCCATGCTAATATGGAGAGAACCCACACACTAATATGGAGAGAACCCATGCTAATATGGAGAGAACCCATGCTAACACGGGGAGAACCCATGCTAATACGGAGAGAACCCACGCTAACATGGAGAGAACCCACACTAACACGAGGAAACCCACGCTAACACGGAGAGAACCCATGCTAATATGGAGAGAACCCACGCTAATATGGAGAGAACCCATGCTAACACGGGGAGAACCCATGCTAAAATGGAGAGTACCCATGCTAACACGGGGAGAACCCATGCTAATATGGAGAGAACCCATGCTAACACGGGGAGAACCCACGCTAATATGGAGAGAACCCATGCTAACACGGGGAGAACATGCAAACTCCACACAGAAAGGTTCCCAGCTAGAGCCCTTCTCACACCAAGGCTTGAACCGTCAACCTTCTTGCTGTGAGGCTACTGTCTTAGTCTTATGAATACTAATGTAAGTTCTCTTTACAGAAGAAAGGCAGGTCCTGCTTTGCGTTCCTATCAACATCTCAGTTTAACCTTTCAATAAATAAGTGTGCTCTCTTGCTTGCATTTATTTCATTGATCTAGTTCAAACATTGAGCCGTAATTAGTGATGGAAGTAGACGTCTCCATCACAGGGTCCTTGTGGTTTGCATGTTCGGGTTGTTAACGGTGGACTGCTTGTGTCTGGGTGGCTTTGGGGGTCCAGCATGGGGGTCCTGTGGCTGTGGTAATGTCCTCTAATGTGGGAAGGCTTCTGGTGAGAATGCATGATTTCCTCACAGCACCATGACATCTTCATGCAGATGTCTTCATTCTTTTCTGTTCCTCAGGTAAAGAGACAGCATTGTTTATACAAAATGAGGCAGCAGTATTATTCATTAAATATTCATTAATGTTCAAAATCCTTGTTTATCACTTGTTTCCACACTATATATTATGTGACTTTTCTATGTTTTTTTGTTTTGTTTGTTTTTTTTACACAGACTACAAGCTATCCTTCCCAGATCCCCGGGGGTCCAGAAACAACCTCACTAGTGCTTCATAGGTTACTGAACTGCCAATCAAAAAGTTTCCTGTTCAATGGGAAAGGACTTCTTAGAAGACCCTCCTTCCTGGAAGCCTTGTGCCAGAAGTTCAAACATAAGAGCAGGGAGGCAGGAAGTGTAACTGTGAGCAAAACTAAAAACAAAATAATTACTGTCACACAAAGAAAATATAAATAATTCATACAATTGTAATTAGAAGTATCACAATTATTAGTAATTGACACAGTTACACTATCAGTTTGTTTCCTGGTGGTAAGTTTTACTTTTGAAACCACTTTTTTTCATTTTTAAAACTACTTTTTTTCTTTCTTCATTATTTTCTACATTCTGTTATTTTGTCTTAATAATGTAAGCATTGCTGTGAGGGCAAAAACCTTGGAGCCATTTTAGAAGGAAAGAGGTCCAAAGTATTGGACTGGATTCATTTGGATCCAGACAGATTGAATGGAGCTGCTCAGGATGCAGAACTAATTTCATACGGTTCAGAAACTTTCATCTAAAGTAAAACCATGTAAGAGGATCAAAAAACTAATTCAGCTTAGTTCAGCTTTATTTGTAAATAGTATCAATCATGACAGTCATCTTAAAGTACTTTTATAACCACAACCCAATCCAAATAACTGGAGTCCATTTATAGTCATTAAAAACAAATTAGTCGGATTTATGACTCTGCTTTTTTTTTATGAAACGATGCATGAAAATGGCTGCTTAGCTCAGGAAATCAACATGATTAAATCTTCTCTTGAATGTAATCCTAGCATAAGATCAAAAATACAATCACGGTAAGTTGCACCAATACTTGTGCAACATGGCAGCCTTTTGTATTTAGCATTTGTTTAAGCATAGCTTGTTTATGCTGTCTAAAATTACTGCTACATGTTTGCACGCTGCAGTACATAAGTACCCTGCAGGGGGCAGCACAGAGACATATTTCACTGGATGTAAGGCCTCAACACACTGACACACACCACCAGAAAGGTTTTCGACCAAACTGGTTCTCGTCATTATGTAATCTAAATAATGTTTATGTGCTTAATAAGAAACGTCTCAACCTCCTCCGCTCGCATATGAGTAGCACTATGAACAGGAACACTTACTTTGTGGTGTTTAAGTTATGAGTTTTTACCACAGTGTCATCCACCATGGACACGAGGAATAACTCAACCAGAGTGCTTGTTGTTTAGTTTACTGGCCGTCACCAAGATCAGAAATAGGATCAGAAAGGATGTTTCCTGCTGTGTCCCAGCCTCCTCTTCTGATCTTTGAAATCCTTTGAAGCTTTTATTGTTTGTTGATCATCTGGTTGAAGTCTCGTTCTTACCTGCAGCTGCTTGAACACAGACTTTGTCCAATTTGTCCCGTTTAATTTAGCCTACATTGAATCTCCACAGACAAAGCCAGGAAACACTGAGTTTCCTCCTCAGATCAGACTTTGGTCAGCTGCGGACATAAGCTGTGTAAACCGGTTCCATCTGTGCCAGCACAGAGTTGGTGCCTGGATTGAACCAGTTTTGAGAAGCAGGAGCCACGCTTAGTCGGTCAAAAACCAAAAAAACACAGTGCCTCATCGGTCTCTCTGACTGCAAACCAGCAAGGAAACCATCTTGATTGAAAAACACCACAAGAGTACTGCTGTTGCGATCACATAAACAACTCTTCTGTATTGTTGTCCTGTATAACAGCAGAAAAAGAGGAACACTTTCTGGTTAGCTCTTCCATCCATCATTCCCTGGCTGCTGGCTCCATACTGGAAAATTTCTCAAAGATGGAGAGCTAAGTGGTTAATGAAACCTTTTTTATACCTGATAAATCTGACTCCTGGCCTGAGTTATAATCTAAACAAGATGCAACTTTTATTTGTTTGTCTCACAAACAGTGAGTTATACAGATATACAGATGTAGAGATGCTGTTTTTGGAAGCAAACTTTGTTCCTGGCTGATGTAAAGTCTGCTGGTTCTGAGAAAATGAACTACTTTATGAACCCGGTGTTGCAGAGGAGATGACCTTTAGTTAGAGAACGCTCCTTCTGTGATTGTCTCCACATTTCTGGGACACATACGTTGTTTTCTTTCCAAGGCCTCTGCTCTCAGTGCTTCGCTCAGAGAGAGGAATATAATTACTGTGGTCACGGCTGGGGTCATTCGGCAGCTAAACGCTGCCGCTTTGTCCACCATATTAAAGCGAATATTTGGTGAGCCAGAAGGTCATGACATCTGGCTCATTACTGCATGCAACAGCGATTTAACAGAGTTGTGCTAAATTAAAATTGGAAATGAAGAATCACACCGCAGCTGAGGTCGAGATTTACAGTGAGGGCTTTTACTGATACCTTCAACACTTTGTCTCATTGATTAGTTGTTTGTGGATGGTAAAGTAAATCTGAGTTATAAATATTTCAGCGTTAAAATCTATAATTCTGAAAGCAGAAGTTATGATTATTTAATGAGCATATGAATGCGAGGTGGATATTTATCATCTCTGAGCTCACTGCAGGTAGCCACGGAGTTAATAATTCCACATAAAACTGACAAAGCAGAAGTAAGAATAAAAAACTTAATGTCTTTATTTCAGAGTTTCCAAATGCAACTGAGACAACCAGGTCCAGCATATCATATTTCTGCAGATGAAATATTAAAGAGCAGGCGGAGATGAACACGCTGCTCGAAGCCGCCGGAGGACAGAGGGAAAAAGAGCGAGTGTTTGGAGAGCTGGAGCCCAAACAGACGATCCCATTGAGGAATATGGTGAGAAAAACTCCCCAAAGCCACAGTTACATTTATGTCGTGAAAGAAAGTTATTCCTCTTTCAGTTCTGAAGTTTTACACAAAGACATATTGAAAAAATAGAAGCACAGAAGAAAAACATCAATGATTTAATAAGCAGCTGTCTATCAATCAGGAAAGGGTTAGGAAATACCTTAATTATCTGGAGTTAATCATTCCACAGAGAAAAAGATTTTCACATGCAAAAACACGTAAAATACAGCTGCCAGTCTCCCAAGTTGGGAAAAGCAGCAAGTTCAGGCCAAGGTCCGACCATACAATGCCTAGAGAGCTATATTTAAGATTCACCAGACCCTACGCTATGAAACAGGCTATAGTTCACACAGAATCACCAAACCTGCACAGTTTTAGATGGAAACATGTTGCTGGTCTGGTGAGTGTTCGTTTTAGCTCCACGTCCCCATGGAAAGGTCACAGTTTGGAAACATCATGAAAGCAACAATTCATCTTGTCTCTGTTTCAGAATATGAGGGGGGATATCACCCCTTACAACCAACATGATATGGTTTTACCACCACAGCCCACCTGAGCATTGCTGGTGACAATGTCCATCCCTTTATGAGCAGTAAAGGAAACTTCCAGCATGTAGAAAAGTTCACATCATCTCTCTACCTCCTTTATTTAACATGACTTTCTCTTTACTCACCGGATAAACATCCAATGGAGCAGCTCTGGGACGTGATGAGCAGGAGAATCTCTATGGTTGCAGAGTAATCATATCTGCAACAGCTGCCTCATCTATCATGTCAATATGGGGCAAAATCTCTGGGATATCATAAAAACACATAAAGTATTTAAAAAAAACACTAAATAAAACTCATAATAGAGACGTTTTACTTCCGTTAAATACTCTGGGACAATGGGACATCTGGATTCCAGTTCTTCCCTGTCTGACTGGTCTCATTTTTCAAACCACACCGATCCGTACTGGAAGAGGGTTGTCAAAACATCAACAGGGTCGGTCTTTGCTTTTAATTGGCTCCATGAAAAACAGCAGCCTTATTGTCACATGAACAGAAAACACAACACACTGCAAATGTGCATCAAATGGACACGACTCATCTTCTCGGGACAGACTTGGTTCGGTTTGAGGCAGAGAAAGCTCGATGGCAAATAGATAATGAGACGGCTAAAAGCTTGATCTTGAGAATAATTTGCTTCTTTTGCAGCATGGCCTCAAGTGGGAAAGCATTAATCAAAGGTTAGTATGAAATAAACTTTGTTCAAAGAACCTTTTTCTCAAACATTTAAGACTTGGAGGGTGAGAACGACAGAGGGAAAAAATCCAATTATTTTCCTCTTTTATCACTTCACTCGTTACAAATAAGACACGCTCTCTGAGAGGAAACACAGTTTAGACTTATAATTGCTGTTTTACCACCTGCCAGTTCAGCTGACAGTCTCTCCGTCTCTGTCCTCCCGTCATCGGCCCTGCTGCAATTAGAGCCATTGCTGCTGCTCACCACCACAAAGCTGACCATTCTTAGTTAACCCCACATCAACTGAATGAAGAGTGCTATCTGTGATATTTATTATCTTTTTCAATATCCATCCTGCGTACAGTGGCGCAGTGGTTAGCGCAGTGGCCTCACAGCAAGGTGGTTGCCGGTTCGAGCCTTGGTGTGGGCAGGACTCAAGCCGGG
>JBAMIG010000007.1:2777318-2795381 GCA_037177335.1 Kiunga ballochi | reverse complement strand
TTGATGCACTTTTCAGAGTAAATTTTAATAAAGTAATTATTGAACTAGTTGAATTATACTTCCTTCTTTTTTCTTTACTGTTATGCAGATATTTATAGTCGTGGTGGAGAGTTGGGGGGGGCGCGAAATTGTTTCTACTTGCTAGTGGGGGCGTAATAGAAAATAATTGAGAAGCACTGATCTAGTGGTTTAGATTCTGTTTTATCACGGCTTGTCCTGGCTTCCAGTCTCAGTCAAAGAATTTCATTCCATTTTAAAGAATTCAAATTGCACAAGCAGTCACATTTTGGAAACTGTGAACTAAATAAGTTTGGTTGGACTGGAGCCAGATCAAATTATGTAAAGATTTTCTAGAGCCACATAATGGTTGGGTGAGTCAGGGTACCTTAAGTGAGTGTAAAGTGTATTTTGAGAATTCATCATCAGAAATGCTCCACCCAAAGGTTACCATGGAAGAAGCCTTTAGGATGAGTGACAGGTGGGCGTCAGGGAAAAGAATACTCATCCAGCTCTGTGTGCGCACGTGGTGCAACCTTACATGTTGTCCCAGATGGTCTTGTGGCTAGGATTTGGCGTTTTCTCCACTGAGGTTTAATTCCCAATCAGGAAATCTTTGCTTGATCCCCATGTATATTTGGTTATGTCATAAATAATAAGATAGGCGTACCAAGGGTACTTTTGCTTTTGGGCATCCCTGAATGAACTGTGCCACTTGATCGTCATCACATTGAACTTTAGCCCCAAGACTGAATCCATCTTGCTCCAACACAAAAAAAAGTTTCCTTATGGTGGTCTGATGGTTAAGATGTGCCCCTCTCAACACTGCATCCCGGCTTCCATTTACGTTCAGGATATTTTGTAAGCCTGTTATTTTTTTTTACTTCCTGGCATTCCCATCAAAGTCATCTTTTGCTGCTTTCCAACATATCATTAACTTTCTACAACACTTTGTGCAATTTAGCGTCACAGGGGTTTGGAGCCTATCCCAGCACTTAGCAGATGAGAGGACATCAGTCACGTTTCACAGCTAAAGCTTGGACGGAAGAAAGATCATTCCAAAAGCAGAATTAAGACAGGTGTTAATAGTTATGATTGAGCTTTTCTCAGGTGTGCCTTTGATACTTTGAAAAATGTAATTTCTAGATCTGGGCAGCCAGAGAATGTGTTTAGAGTGTTGGGTGTAAAAAAGCCTGCTGGAAATGATATTGTCGCTATGTAAAATTGCTTATCAGTAGGCAATCTGGATGTTTCCACCCACTTGCAGATATACAGAAATTGGTTGGATGGTTGGATATAAAATGTATGACAATGCTTAAAGATGCAAATGTTTTATCTGTTCCTACTGGAGGATATGGCACTAGAAGCCTCTGGAGTGAGTGAAGTTTCCCTGATAATGACCGGCTCTTGAGCAGGTTCCAAGAGCCCGTGCTGGGTTTCAAGAGGAACCATGCCGTCCTGTCCTTCTGCAAGTGCTAATACGGCATTTTTCCAAGGGAACTGGCTGACAAGTTAAGGCTACTTCCTTCTTTTCTCAATTCAGAGCTTTAATTGTTTCCAAACAGTAGCATATACAATATAGAGCCAACAAAGACTGGGAATAAGAGGAATGGACCATCGTACTAGGAGGCAAACCTCTACTTGACCATATTGGGAATTAGCACTACAATTTCAAAGGGTCCGAGATATGTGACTGGGATAGTTTCCGAGCTTTTGTCCAAAAAAGAATGTTCCTGGAAGACAGCCAGACCTTTTGTCTTTTTGTCCTGCATTGTATTTTGGGCCAGAGATCTGTGTCGGTTCCTACCAGCAGTGGAAAGCAGTACTGCTTTATTGAAGCACTGCTTTATTGAAGACTGTGACATCGCCTTAGGTGATGTTACACAGAGGGGCATTGTGATCTCTTCTTTATGGATTGGCAAAAGCAGTGGCTGATATCCCAAAGATGCCTCAAAAGGGGAGAGACTTGTGGCAGTAGGCGTGTGAGAGTTATGAGCATATTTCACTCAGCATAAGTTTTCACTCCACAAAGAGGTATTTAGCAGCAACCACACATCGCAAGGCTGATTGTAATTCTTGATTTACCCACTCTGACTGACCATTAGTCTGAGGGTGGAAACCATAACCATGATTGGTCTTGGTGCGACCAGCTTTAAAAAAGACTTTCCATACCTGAGACACAAATTGAGGATCGCAGTCTAAAACTATTTCTGTGGGGATCCCATGGATGTGAAAGACAAGCAGACTTCCAATGCAGTTGGCAATTTGGAAAGGGCAACAAAGAGGCCGCCTTGGAAAACTGGTCAGTGATTGTGAGTATGGTTGTATTTACCTCTTGAAAGTGGTAGTCAATTAACAAAGTCCACTGCAATGAGGAACCATGGTCTTCCAGGTGGCAGAGGGCCAAAGAAGGCCTGCTGGGGGGTAATGTAGTCAACAGAAGTATCTTGGAATGAATGATATGATCTGTGCTCAGCCAGGGTGATAGGAAATTCTGGAGGTATGTCCACACTGGATGACCTGAGAGTGGACGTGGTCAGGTACAAACATTTGATTAGGGTGGATGCCACATAAGGAGATTTCTTACAATAGAAAAAAAAACTAAGCATCCTCTTCAACATTACTCATATGCAGGCTAGTATACATAACATACAAACACCTTAACATTTAAGCATATGTAAGAACAGTTTACATGACACAGAGTTGGGGGAGTTTGAGTCATCAGTAGGACTTCAAGCTGTGACCATATCGAACAGTCCATCCTGACTATCCACACTAGCAGGGGTATGGAGCAGAGACAGTGAATACAAGAAGGTGTCTGTGTGGCTGATGACATGAGGTGTATGGTCTGCAGTCCTCAGCGTAGTTCACGGTTCCTTCATCACTATGGTAACAGTGCACTTGTCAGGAGATCCAGCCAGGATGTGTCACATTGAAATAGGGGAAAGGATAGGTCATAGCAGTTTTCCAAATTTTTTTTCCAGTTTCCAAAAGTTTCCAGACCGTTTGGGGAGGGTCAGAATAGATCGTGCATGTTTGGGTTAAAACCGTTGTTCCCAGCAGCAGAACTGAAGGATCCTGGAGCCAAACTGCCGAATAAGATGGTTAATTTGCCGCACCATCCTCACCTTCAATTGCTCGTTCAAAACGGTTGGAAAGGGCCCAAATGAGTTCTGGTGACAAAAGCAGCCTACCATTCTGGGTGTAGATGAGATCCAGCTTGTGTCCCTGCTCCGTAATAGCAAGAGTCAGAGGCTTCAAGAAGCGAGAGAGGTCCTGTAGGTCTGCTGGGATTTTACGCAGATGCTTCCGTAATTTGGAACACATAAGGAATCCACTTAAGCCAAACATGACAAACCCGGTGATCAAGAAGCCAAAGATGTACGGATCTTCTACATCCTTAACCGAAAGAATCCCAAAGGCACACAGGACCCCAGCACCCTTACGGGTCCTGATTGTAAAGGTCCCAGTTGGGCTGATGGATTCTTCTCTCACCGCCTCGCGGGTGGAAAAATCTTGATCAATAGCATTTAGAACACAGTTGACTAGATCCATGTTGTAGTTGAAAAGAAAGGAAGAGAAGTTTTCTTAAAATGAAAGTAGCATGCAGACAGAGTGATAACACGAGAGCTAGAGAGGGTAAGAACCATTTGCTCTTGTGCCGGAAGTAGAGAGGAAGTAGATTACGTGTGGACTACATGTAGACATTATGATGTAGGTCTTAGTTTCCACTATTAAGTGAAAATAAATTATCTTTTCTGAATGTGTTAAATCAATGCAGTACCAATAAATCAGTCCGTAAAAAGCTATTAAACCTCTAATATATTTCATCTTTTTGAGGTACAGTTGTCCATTTTCTGTATTTAATTGATTCATTATAAAATGCTACATTATCAGGGTGTGAGTGTGTGTGTGAATGGGTGAATGTAACTATATAGTGTATAGCGCCGTGAGTGGTTGAAGAAACTGGAAAAGTGCTATATAAATATGATTCTATTAATCATTTGCATTTTTGCACATCCCACTTAGTGTGAAATACCTGGATTTTCCATACTTTAGGTAATACTTCAGAGTATCCTTAAATAAACAAAAAACATTAGATATGGTTACATGATGCTTTTTGATGTGGAATTAATAACTCTGAATTAAATTATTTCTAATGAAAGTATTTTTGAGTTTATATTAAAATAATCCTTCTGAACTGAAGTTTATATGGAAATACGTTTATTTGCCTTCTATTAATCCCGCTGATGGCAGACATCATGCGTATACTGGGATTAACAAACCCACTTCATTTGTACTGTTTTTACTTTGATTTGATTGTATTTTTGAATTACCTTCATTAGACGACCATGCTGCTCTTTATCAACACCTGAGGAGAAGAAAAATGGAGAGGATAAGATAAGATCAAAGCATAACATCACAGATGTAGTGCAGAACAAAATTTTATGTTACACAGGTGCAAGAAAAACAGATAAAAAGCTTTAAGAAATATAACATCAAATATAATAAATAAATAAAATTGTTCATGAACCTGACAGTAGAGTACTGGAAACTGTGATACTTCCTATCCAAAAGTAGGAGGAGAACAGTTTGTGTCCTGGATGGAAGAGGTCCTTCAGGATGCAGGATGCTCTGGACAGAAGACGTTTTTCACGGCGTCCACTAACAAAGACAAGGAATTCCCAATAATTTTTTCTGCTGCCCTCCCCGCTCTGTTTAGACCATCCCTGTCCGTGTTGTTAGTGTTCTAATAGCAAAGAGAGATGTTGCTGGTTAGCACACTCTCTATGGTAGTGAGGATGGAGGATGAGTTGAGCCCTTTTCAGCCGCCTCAGCAAATGTGGTCTCTGATTAACTTTCTGCAAGATCAGAAGCACATAGGGTCCAGGACAGATCATCAGCCACCTGAATCCCCAACAACTTAATGCTTTGTACAGTCTCTACAGCAGATCCCCTGAGGGAGACTGACTCATATGCTCATATTTCACAGCAACAGTCTGCAAACAACTTCACCTCCTTTCTGTAAGCGTCCTCCTGGTTATTATGATTAGACCTGCACTACTGTACTGTCATCAGCGTACTTTATAATGTAATTTGTATTCCACTTTGCACAACAGTCATGGGTCATGAAAGTGAACAAGAGGGGGCTCAGGACACTTCCTTGTGGTGATCCAGCTCAGTTTGTTAACCAGGTGCTGAGAAATTATTGTGTTGAAATCAGCAAAAATGCAAAAACAGGAGTTCTTTTTTTCCAGATGTTCCAGGCTCCGATGCAGTGCCACAGCAACAGCGTCCTCAGTTGAGCATTTTGGGTGGTGGGCAAATTAAAATGGGTCCAATGAGGAGGGGAGGAGTAATATGTTCTTTGACTAGTTTTTTCAAAACATTTCATACTGATTAATGTAAGTGTAACTGGTCTAAATTCCTAAGGACCAGAACCTCTGGCTGTTTTTGGGACCGGAATAATGGCAGGAGTCTCAAAACACAACGGCACAATAGCTTGACTTAAAGAGATGTTACATATTATCGACAAGACAGAAGACAATTGATCAAGCCCAACCCGGGTATCATATCATGACCAGAAGCTTTGTGTGTGTTGCATGGAGTATCAAAGACCAGAGGTAGAAGATTGGACATGTGTCAGCAGCATTGCAGCGGGAAAAGGTAGCGAGCATGTGCACAGCACCCTGAATTCACTTAGAACAACATGGAGGTAACTCCACTTTAAAATGAGAATAAAACAGACACCTACTTTGAAATGAACTCCAAATTGTCCTTTTTTTCCACCACCATCCCTCACGCCCCTGGTTTGCAAAGCGCTGCTCCTATGCTGGTCAGACTCCTGTTCAAAAATATGAAAAAAAAAAAGTTTTTTCTTCTTTTCTTTCTTTTTAAAACTGAGGCTTTGACACTGAATGAGCTAAAGTGTGCAAAAATAATAGAGTTGCTGTCGAAATGTTGCTGACTGTGCAATCCGACAGAAAGCTGACGAAACTAGAGCAGTGACAGTCTGTCACCCTGCGAGTCAGTTTGACTTTTAAAAGGAAAAATAATAAACCAATACTGGAGAGCAAATTGATTTCTATGGGATGCAGGGCAGTTAAATGTACAGGGAGCTGTGGGACATGTTTCACTTTCAGAGGACAGATGGAACGAGGAGTCCTCACACAGAGCGACGATGGTGCCGCATCAAAAGAAACTGGGATTAATGTGAACGCAGCACAAACGCCACGTCCTCCCTCACAGTCGCTGTTTTATGCAGCTCTGTTTGTGAGTGGCAGCGTCATTACCATCAGAACAAAAACAGAAAGAAGTCAAACGCTGAGCTGTTTCCATACGATCATCATTTTCTTATCACAATGAGTCTCAAACTGCTGGAGAAGCAAAGTGAGAGCGTGTCAAAGAGAAGCCGTGCATCAGTTTATCATCAAAGATGACGACACAATCGCCCATTGATGAAGTCAATATTTATTTGTAATCCCGCTGAAAGTCACACGGTTGTCTAAAGAAAGAAAACAAAAGCAGAAAAGTGATGGATTGCAGTGAGAGATATTTCTAATCCCTTGGTGCCACTCGGCTCTGGAGCTGTCCAGAAACTACATTTGCCACAACTATTCCCTAAATGAATCCTCCGGTGGAAACAGTCTCTGGGAAATGTACTATTTTCTCAGGTTTGCTGTTGGAAAGAAACTTTTGAAAGTTTTCAGCTCATTATAATCATGTCTAGAAGGTAAAATGTGTTTATTTATGTGCCACACTTTATTTCCAAAACTGTGCACGGCAAAGGTATAAAGACCGATCACAAAAAGGTGTAAGGATGGTAAGATTAATATAAAGATGAACCTAAAATCATGCTAATTTAATTCAACGTGTCTTAGTACTTCTTGAACATCAGGCAATTCTTCTGCATGGCGACCAGATCTGATGAAGACGAGACTCCTCGCAATGCTCTGCTGTTTTACAGACATGACACCAGCTGTGTGACGGCTTTAAAAAATGCTAAATCTGTGTTTCAACAAACACAGTACCATGCAGGCCAAGCAGAACAACAAAACAGAAGTTTTTTAAGTACTTTATAGAAATCACAAAACAACAGTAACTCTTTTTTCTCACCTGTCGATTGTTTCTTTCAGGAGAAAGAAAAATGGCTTAGAAACAAACACACAACAATCTTTATTTGTTTACTTTTCTGTATAGTTATATACAGTTATGCTATTTACTAACTAAAATCCATCCCAAATCCACAGCAGGGAGTAACACACTACCTTTCCTGAATAATTGATGGCAATATAAGCATTAGCACTGAGAGAAACTGCGACCAGAGTTTTAAGGATTAAAAGAACACAGATTTGTGGAGTATTGCAGCTTTGTGCAAAAGCCAGAATGCAACAACAACAAATTATTCTGATTTCAGCAGCTGGATGCTCCATGAGCCGGGTCTGACCCAACTCACACCTGGTACCAAGATTTCTGGAACAGATTCTCGTACGCATTTTATTTTCACACTATGACACCCACAATAGATTTTACCCAGAACATCCTCTGTAGCTCTTAATGACAGTGCACAGCATGTGTGTGTGTGTGTGTGTGTGTGAGACAGAGTTGTCTCACTTGAACATAAAAGCCGTTTGTGTTTTTGAGTTGCAGTTTAGAAGCAGCTGCATCAAACAGCTGCCGTCCCTCTGAGCAGGTCGTAATGAACACTGAGATCCTGAAAAACAGCCGAGCAGAACGAGGGAAAATTTCACCGCGTTCGTCCGGAGGAAGAGGAGAAGGAGGCAGATGATGAAAAAAGAGGGACAAACGGGTCTGAGGGAAACAGCAGACAGAGGACAGACGAGGAGTTTAATCACAGACTGAATTATTAGTCATGAAACAGGAGGATGATGAGGGAAAGGATGCAAAATGATGATGAAAGGAGGAAGAGGAGGATCGTGCACATATTAACAAATGAGAGGATAGCCAAGCAGCCTCGGAGCAATACACACTTTTCATTTAATCAGTGTGTTCATAAACAAGATGAAAGAATGAATGTAAATAATAATGAAAACATCTAATAATACAGCAATAAAGACAAATATAGGAATTTTTTGGACTGTTTGTGGTGGATTTCTAAAGATACCGGCCACTCAGAATTCCCTCTAGACGCAAATTTCCCAGGGACATTAAAAAGACAACTAAATTCATTTAATCATACTTTTGTATGAACTGTTTCTATCAGTCCGGGTGGTTTTTGACTGTCCAGAGGGCTTGCAGCATTTAAAACTTAAAACAATTGTCTCTGTTTTTGTGTTAAAATGCAACATTCCTCTCTGTCCTTGTCTACTCCTTAGTAGTGGACATCCTCCCCTGTCTCCTTTCTTTCATTGCAACAAGCCTTGTTTTCCACTATTTAACCACCATCGCTGCTTTGGTTTTTCCTTCTTTACCACATCGTTTAAACTCCTGTCCTCACTCAGCAGCGCTGTGTTCAGGCAGCACACCATGCAGTCAGGATGGAGGATGCATCAAGGAACAGCAGCGGTAGGAAATAGACTGGCAGCGCTATCAGGACAAATAACCAGAATGATTTCATTCATTCATCACCTGGAGAACAGGATGTTTATATTTATACCCACCACAATAAATCTTAACAGAAATATGTCAGGTTGCTGGATGTTTACCTTGACCAGCAGTGTCCCTTTTATTGTAACAAATATCAACTTATCATTTAAGAGTAGCTAAATGAAGTTATTATTAACAGTTCAGGTCAGAGGTCTCTGTGTCTCTGATCAAGCAGATACATTTTTTACTCTTTTTATCTGAAGAGGTGTGTTATTCACACTGAATCTCATTGCTTTTTTCTTCATGTTTTAAATGGATCCTGTGTTGATTCTTCTTCTCTGTCTGGATAATGTTGCAGGACGTTTGCAGCTTTTGTCGACGTCCAGGTAAAGGTTTCCCCCTCATGCATGTAAACGACTGCTTTTTGTGCCACAAACAAAATCTCCAAAATGTTTTTTTTCAACATCTTAGTTCCTTTAATCATTCATTTGATGGTAAAAATTGTTACATTTGTCACATTCAAATTTTTCCCCCCTTTTTTACTTTTCATTCTTACAGATTTCACCCAAACCTTTGTTGTAGAAAATAGCTGGAAAATAATCATCTGAAAAGTTTTGACTTCTTATAAGAAATAAAGAGTTTTAGAGCTGAAAAATGAACATCATAGACTGCGTTTAAACCCATGTGTGGCTAATAAAAAGGCTCCTCAGCTTGTCTGCAACTGTCAGCTTCTTCCTAAACTGATGAAGAGGATGAAAAGTGTGAAAATCTAAAAATGGCGTCTAGTTTTAAATCCATATGTCCGTTCATTCCTCAGCGGGAGGAAGAAAGAAAGAAAGAAAGAAAGAAAGGGAAAAAACAAAGTAATTACACAGAGCTTTCTGAGCCTCGTGTTGGATTGATTCCTAACTGCAGGACATCTTTGGACCCAAATCCTTAAAAATTCAGAGGGAGGAAAAAGGGTAGCGGTGCCTTAAGTGAATTTAAAAATGCAGGAATAATTACATATATACCGCAAACTAATTAAGAAGCTGTGAACTCTGCGGCCTCATTCCTCCCTCACAGTGATTACACGACTCATATTTCAGACAGGCAATTCTTCAGCTGTAACCGGACGGATGGGAGAAAAACTGGATGAAAATGGACCCGTGACATCAGAAACGGACCCTAAAAAAAAGAAAAGGAAGAAAGTCAGACTGCAGTTACTATTTCAAAGTCGTCATTTTAATTGTAAAGGAGGGGAAAAAAAGAAAGTCTGTCTGAAAGAAACATGGATATTTTTATAATTCAATGGATGTAATTTATATCTGCAGGATGCTGAAGAAGGACGACAGGATGAGGAGGAGGAGCTCGGACCACCAGTCAGGCCAGAATTTACCCCGAAATAGGATTAAAGACGTGCACGTGCACTTATCCTCCACCTGATGGGTCCACCTCGCTGCTCGCACCTGTTTTTCTTTTGGTATTTTCTGATGATGTGATTAAATGTGTCGGTGGGTTTTCTTAAGCACAAACTTCTATTTTTTATTTTTGGTCTAATTATTTCATCATTATAAAACGTTTTTTGAATAATTCATTCATAAATATATTATAGTTTTATTAGAATTTTTCATGAATTGAATGACTTTTATTCTGTATTAAACAGAATTTGTTGTATGTTGTGACTGAGGACAGAAATATGAGCATCAGTGTGCACATGGATGAAAAAGACTTGATGCTACTGTGTCAGAAAAGGAATGGTTTGTGACGTTGGTTTCCTGTTCTGGACAGAAACAGCACCCAGAGTGGCCGTCGGTTTAAAACATGCCGTGTTCACAGTCACCTAAATATCTGTTTTTTTCTCATTCTGATGCTCAGTTTGAAGTTCAGCAGGTAGCTCTTTAATCTAAAAATGTCTACATAATTAAATGGATTAAGCTGCTGTCTTGTGATTGGCTGATTTGCTATCAAATAAACAGCTGGACCTTATACGATGAGTTAAATGGGCCACAATGGGTTCCATTTCTTGTCCTGGTATTTTGTGTACCACACTCTCCCTGAATCTAGCTTTGTTTGCTTTTATTCTTTCTTAAAAATTCATTTATTTTCACATGATTTATTTACAAATGATATTAAATTGTTGTTTATTTTGTTTACTTTTATTTCTTTCAGGATTTCTCCCCTAATTTAGAGCATTCTGACATTAATGGTTTGAAAAGTTTCGTAACACAGTACCTGTGTTCACTGCTTATTTATTACTGAAGGTTGTGAAAAAGTCTTTGGTTATCCTCAACTTCCAGCAAAAAGGAACAACAGAAAGAAAGAATCAGCGAAAAGGAGAGCAGGAGGAAGAGGAGTGGGGTTTAAAGTCTGCCTGGATTCGTCCTCCATTCTTTTGTGCCACCAAATCTTCCAAGTGGATTAACTGAATCTGCAGCTGCTCTTCAGAGTCAGCCCCGCATCCTCCTCTCGAGTCCATCTCGTTTCACTTCTTTAACTTCTTAAAGCCGCAGATACTCAGAGAGGCTTTTATCAGCTGCTGTATAATTTAACAAAATCCCCTACAAAGACCTCAGCGGCGACTTACAGGCTGAGAACATGCAGGAAGAAACACAGCGAGGCAACCCAGCCGCACAGATATTCAAACCATGACCATTGATGGATAAAATTAGAATTAAGATCAGCTGTGTCGCCATTTTCTCAATGTCAATGCTTCACTTTGCTTCTTTAAAAGGCAGGAGTCGCTCTTATCTATCCTCCAGAGCAACAGCAGGGCGATATCACTGATGAGGAACTCATTCTGACCTCCTCATCCTCCCAGCAACATGTGATTGAAGCGTCGCTTTAAACCAGATTTACAAATGGACGTTATTTAAATTGCGCCATGTAAATCTGAGCTGAAAGAAATCCAAACATCTTAAACTGTGCTTCAGCTGCAGATTAGAGAGGCCTCTGTTCCACAAGGCTGTGGTTCATTTACGCCTGAAAACACAAGACAAAACAGTCTAGGTTTAGGATGTAGTTTTTCTTGAACTTGGAAAACTTTAATAAAGAATTTCCTTAAAACGTTATATAAAAAAGGGGTTTTAGCTGCACAACACATTCATCACCAGCACTAATACATCTTAAACACTCACACAGAATTACCCATTTTTCAACATTTGGCTTTTTCTTTTATTTGCTCTTAAATGAATGGTGGCATTATTAAACGTATGTCTAGACTAAATGCATTCAGTAAGATATTTTACAAAGTTTTAAGTAAATAAGGAGGTCTTGAACATGTGGGATGGGCCAATCTGAATGGTAGGAAACACAACTCCTGGTGGGAACCACAGTGTTTAATGATGTTTAATGACGAGCTGCAACCAAAAGATTTCATTCTGTTGGTTGATTGTGGCTTTTTGCACAGTGATAATGTGATTTCTGAATAATTTAAATATGTAGTGTGCAGCAGCTGTCATGCAGCTGTTTGATCAGAACCTGTGCAGGTTCAGATTGACTCTCTTGGGCATTAACGCGACAGATCCGCTCCTGACGTGGGGCCCCTGTGCTGACAGAGCCCTGCTGCTAATCTGGCGTTAGCATAGTAGCGTTTTTGGTGGCGTCTCTCCCAGCTGGAGTAAATTCCTGTTCACACCTCTCAGATAAGGAGGCGAGAGCTGCAGCTTTAGCGGCTTTCCTCCACGACTTTCATTGTAATTAACTCCATCTCTCAGACGTGGAGGCTGCAGGATGGAGGAGGCAGAAGAAAACAACTCCACATATACATCTTTTTTCTTTACACTAAAAAGTTCTGTGTTTAGTATTCGCCTTAAATAGTTTTTGATTCTTGCCTGATGGGAATATGGAAAATATAGATATCGAGTGATTATAAATCAGCTATCAAAGATATCAACACAGGCTTCAATTAACAGTTATAAACAGAAAGGTTTATTGTGGGTTGGTTCAGAAAATCCAGATCCGTGATGCTGTGGGTTCCAAATATTATTATTTCTTCTTCTTTGTTTTTATGTTTTTTGACAGTTGGTAAAAACGGATTGATCCATTACTGACACCAAGTGGCCTGGAGTGTGGACCAGCTCCTTTTTAATGGTCCTAATTGACAGAACCTCCGTTCCTCTGCTACATTTTCCAAAGTCCCCATTTTTATGTCACAACATCCCAGTTTTAAAGCTACTGCAATCACCCAACTATAGAAGACTGTAAATAAAAGAAGATTATTTGAACCAAAAAATGTTTTTTCTTCTGTCTGGATTATAAAAATAAATAAATAAATTATTATTATTATTATTATTATTATTAAATGGTCTCACAATTTTTTTCTAAATTAATGGAATTATTTTATAAACAAATTCACATTTTTTACTAACTTTTTGCCACCATCAGGTCACTCTGTGTATTAAACATTCTTTCGAAAACCAGCTGTTAGAAAGTCAGATGCATGGATGGAAACGAAGGAACATCATGCAACATTCACGGCTCAGTGAAAGCAGTGAATTAATAATATGTGTGTGTGTGTTCAGTTTTGATGTCAAAAGTTGTGTTTTTTCTGTCTGCACTCAGTGGTGTAATGTGTGTTAGGTGTTGACATCCTGACTTGTGTGAATGTGGGTTATTTTGGATGGGGGGGGGGGGGGGGTTGTCTTCTGGAGGCCTGAGCAGCAGAAAAAAAAAACACCTGAGATTTCCCTTTACAGCCTACACCTGATTCTGTTTCTGTTCTATAAAATTAAGTTTTCAAGCCTTTCAGTCTCCACGCCCACTTCTTACAGCATAGGTAAGAAGATCACTGAGCATCCTGAAGACCTTCCAGACATATGGATTCAGCTGGGAAACAGCAGGTTGTTCAGCCTCAGGACCAGTGAGGCAAACATAAACAGCATTTTCAGCAGCATTGGGTCATCGTCCTCGACTCTGCAGACCTCAGACCTCCTCAGACTGCCATGGATCAAACACTCGGCTGTTTGTTTCTGCTTGCTTTCTCAAAATGTAGAAAAAGTTCTACCTGCTTGTTTTTTGAGGGTTGACTTAAGCAAACTCAGTGATGAATGTCTTTATGCAAATATGTCCGAATTACAGATGAAGGTCATAAACATTACACCAAACAACCCCACCACAAAGTTGTCTATGCACCCACAAGAGGACCCCTCCTGTATGCACAGCTAAGGAAGCAAGGGCCACAGCAGACCAGGACTCTATAGAGGAGTTGAAACTCCTCTGGGAAGACTTTCCAAAACAAATGTGTTTATGGGAATTTTTGACCACTGAAAAATGCATTCATGAGGTCAGATGATGACGCTGGAGCAGAAAGCCTGAATCCCAGTTTCTGCTTTAATTCCTCCCACGGGTGCTCCATCGGGTTGAGGTCAGGACTGCAGGCCAGTTAAGTTCCCATCCCAAACATGCTCATCCATGCCTTTATGGACCTTACTTGGAACACCTGAATTCAATTATTTGGAGTTGTGTGCCAATACTTTTTGCAATAGGTTTGAGCATATTGTAAAGTTTTATACAACTACTCTATTACTATACTTTATTATAGCTAATAGAGTATAGAAACACAACTATTAAACTTCTACTGTGTGTGACTCTACATTTGGTCCTGTTTTCTGCATAGTGAAATTACTCAGGGAAGACTTTTTTAAATAAATATGAAAAGTTAGAAGATGGTGTTGTAGATAACTGGAGCTGTTAGCTATGAGGTCAGTCAGCAGAAAATGGACCTGCTTCATTTTCTGCTTTTTAAAACATGAACCTGTTGCATTATGTTGCTGAAAAGCGCTGATTTAGCATGTTCACATAGAGAAACAACATATCTACAGAGTTGCAGGGAGATTTTCCCCCATGTGTCTAATTTTTTCTGCCTTTTTTTCACAGCAAAATTTTTACATTTAGAAAAGCCTATGTGGGAGTAACAAGCAGCTCTGGGATTCAGAAAAGAGAAGGAAAAGAATTCTTCTTTAAGCAGGACCAGCTGATGTAGGACGCCACTCCCAGAGGTTAAGAACCCCTCCACATCTACAGCTACCCCCTCTCTCGTATGGCGGCAAGGCTCCAAAGCTTTGCTCATACAACCGCTCTACCAAACATCCTTCCCATGATGTTTTGCTTGAAGAAGAGGTTTGGGGGACCTGGGAGACCAGTTAGAGCAGCTAATCGACCCACTTCCCCTTTCTCTCCATTAAAACTTTTCCTCTCACAGACTCCCCCGCAGGACTCGTTTCTTCTATGATTCTTGGTTTCGACAAGCATCACCACAGCTGGCCGGCTGCCTAATGGAGACCATAAAAGCAAACAGAAGAGGACAAAACAAAAACAAAGCAAGAGTCCTCCAGCTTTGCCTCCAGGTCCCTCCGGGGCCCCTCAAGGCCAAAGCTGGGGCTGAGAAAGAGGAGACTTTAAGACCAGCACACAAACTCAGAGCAAACTCTGCAACGTGAATACTGTAAAAATTCAGTCATCAAAACTTCTTCTGTCACATCTATGCCAAGAATTCCTGTTTCCTCATTTCATGTCAGGAACTGATACCTTAATCTGAACTGAAAAAGATGAAAATGAGGAACGCAGAAGTTAAGTTTGATCATAAACTGAAACATTTCTGAAGACATTTCGATGGCTGCTTTATATTATGGGTGATTTATAAAAAATAATTGTCATAAAAAATGTGCTTTTACCATGTTCCCACGCTTCGACTCCTGGAGAGCTTCAACCATGTCCTGAGAGAGACGGGGAATATTGAATCCAAGTGGACCATGGCCAATGGCCGCAAGGTCGTCGGTGCCTGTCGTGTCGGCAATCCCAGAACTCGCTGGTGGACACCAGCGGTGAGGGATGCCGTCAAGCTGAAGAAGGAGTCCTATCAGGCCTTTTTAGCCTATGGGACTCCGGAGGCAGCTGACAGGTACCAACAGGCTAAGCGGTATGGGAGTGGTATAGTGAGGCCATGGTAACAACTTTCGAACAGCTTCAAAGAGATTCTGGTCCACCATCTGGCAAATCCTCAATCCTACCAACACGTCTTCTGATGAAGAAGCAGAGCTGAGAGACTCTGGGACGGGTCCTCCCATCTCCGCGGCTGAAGTCGCTGAGGTGGCAAAAGAGCTCCTCAGTGCCAGGGCCTCGGGGGTGGACGAGATCCGCCCGGAGTTTCTTAAAATTCTGGATGCTGTGGGGCTGTCATGGCTGACACGCCTCTGTAGCAGACTGGGATGGTGGTCCCCCTCTTCAAAAATGGGGATCGGAAGCTGTGTTCCAACTACAGGGGTATCACACTCCTCAGCTTCCCTAGGAAAGTCTATTCAGGGGTAATGAAGAGGAGGGTCTGTTGAATAGTGGAACCTCAGATTGAGGAGGAGCAGTGTGTTTATCGTTCTGGTCGTGGAACAGTGGACCAGCTCCGTACCCTCTTCAGAGTCATTGAGGGAGCATGGGAGTTTGCCCAACCAGTCTACATGTGCTTTGTGGACTTGGAGAAGTCTGGGCTTCCCTCCTTGAGCTGCTGCCCCCGCGACCCGACCTCGGATAAGCGGCAGAAAATGGATGGATAGATGGATGTTCCCACGCAGCAGATTAAAGCACTGTGCATTTAAACAGAACACTGCGCTGCTGCATGTGATGCTGCTATACGCTACACAAGACTCATTGTGCAATAAAACTCCATTTGTTTGAAAGTTATGGAAATTTATTTTGTGATCTGTATAAACTTTGAATGGTGTTCAAAGTGAACTGGGTTTTGGGTTTATTTTGGCACGTTTGGCTAAAATCCCATTCAAATACATGCGGGACAAAAAGTCACACCATTCTCGATCAAAATGCCTGTTTTGATCTAACTTTAATGTGGGTAGAGTCAAAACTATGGTGGGAGATACACCTCCAAAACTCAGACGAAAACTAGAAAATCAGTGAAATGAAAAAAAAACAATCCTCACAGCATCGGTATCTTATAAAAAAAAATCAATCTGTTGAATTTTTAGACATTTTTATGGTTTTGTAGGTTTTCATTATTACATTTAGTTCATTTAGAAATTCCTCGTTTTTTATGATAAAACCAAGCTTCCGGATGTCAGCAATAGGTGGAATGTAAATATATAAGCAAGTGTTATCCCGATATGTCGTCAGTCTGCCGCTGTTGTGGTTTGGATGCATTGTGTTTTGGGCTCTGAAAATTAAATGATACTGTGAAGCAGGAAGACAATTTTGTGCAGTTTACTCAGTAAATAGGATTCTTTTTCCTATTGAAATGAAATAGACTCCTTTTTTTGTGGGAGCTGTAAATAAATGCAGCAGTTGCATCAGGATGTCTGCTCTGCTGCCTTCGGAGGACCTTGTTAATGATGCTTAAAAGAGGAGGGTTTAGAGATCTTTCAGATGTTCTGCCATTAAGTGTCTTAAAGAAAACAGCTATTGTACCCTTTTTTCCATCTGTACTCCCTTCTGATCACCAAAAATAGATTGACAATTCATCTGCTGCAGATGAAGCTAGAGACAGTGTTACTGATGTGGCTTATTTAAATACATAGTACAACCTTTTAGGATTTTAGGAGCATTAAAACTTGGAAAGGAAACTTGATTTGACAGGCATCTGATATATATTTAGGATCAGAACTATTCTCCACATAAGTTGCAGTATCATAAAATCCTTCTTTAGGAGAGAGTCCATGTTAAGATCCGAGTACCAGATTGACCCGCTGGCTTTCTTTTTTTTAATTTTTTGCTCTGCTCTATATCTACTCTGACTTGAGATATATGATTTTCTTTGTATTCCAAAGCAACTGTTTTAGGAAGAAGCTGGTTTTACTTTTGCAGGCTGTCCCCACATGCAGACGACACCAGTTTAGTTTTAAACCACTGAGTATGTTACTAAACCCACCCAACAGCAATTTGTTTCCTATTACAGACATATATGTAAATGTTTTGGACTACATCCTCCAGCAAAAATGTGACAAAGTCTTTGACTAAATCTTCACTCATCATCTTGACATCAGGATCAATAGTTCTCCAGCTTTCTGAAGGTCTCAAACCAGATGTTATGCAAAAGCCAAGAAGGAATTTATTATCTACATTTAAACAAAAGTGTTTGTTGGATTACAAAAGGGTGATATGGTTTAAATGTTTTCTTATTGTATTGTTAAAAAAAGTAGGCCTAAATAAACAGGCTCCATGATTTATGGATATTTGCTAAACATGAATATTACCATACATGAAAACATCATTTTTTACTCATCTTTTAATGAAGATGATCTAATCTCCACAAAGGCTTTAAAGGGAAAAAAGTGTGATTTTTCTCTTTTCCAGTGATCTGGGGGTAAAATGTTTACCGTTTTCTCCCAGTATAATGAAATCTGACTTATTTGAGTCACATTGTCGCTGCTGGAAGACAGAATGCTGTGTACACATCACTCTTATACAGATAACAGCTTGTTATTGTTATTCTCTACCTCAAATGCATCAATAAAATATCAGTGTGGCTGTGTGTGTGTGTGTGTGTGTGTGTGTGTGTGTGTGTGTGTGTGTGTGTGTGTGTGTGTGTGTGTGTGTGTG
>JBAMIG010000007.1:2733397-2744074 GCA_037177335.1 Kiunga ballochi | reverse complement strand
TTGTATTATTAGTATGTTTATCATGTTATAAGTAAAGAGAGTTTAAGATTCTACTTTTAAAAAGCAGCAATGATCCCGGTTATTTGACAATGATTATATTCCCAAAACTAATTGGATTTATATAGAGGCAAAGAAGATATTTGTAGTATAAAATCATTTTATTGAACAGTCAATCACAAATAAAGTGTTGATAGAGGTGCAGTGAGGAAAGCTCAAAGCATCTTGTTGATGCAGCAGACGTCTACAACCAGTAGAGGGAGTTAAATTATTTGGTCAAATGATTCAGAACACCAAGACATTTTCAATGTATGGTGTCAAAGTTGGCTCAAAGATTCATGAGGCCTCGGTTTCACCATCCCTAACTGTATATTTTAATTTCCCTCTGGGATTAATAAAGTATTTTTCATTTAATTAATTTCCATTAATTTTTTCTTATTTACATCTTCAAACTATGAACCAAAACCAGAAACATAAACTGGACTAATAGTGTTGCCGGAGTTACTAGCTAGTTCCAGTTGGAAAACTAAACTGGAAGTAGGAACTCTGGAAACAAATGAAACACAGCAATGAGGGTCCAGGGGGACGGGCCTGAAAGTTCACTTTAACTGTGAAAGACGTTTGTAACTGTTAATACAAGAGACAAAAAACCCATACCAACATATCCAGTCCTAAAATCTAAAGCCCTTATCACAGCATTTTGTCTGCTTCACTGAATCTTTTGCTTTCATTCAGTGTTTTTAGAAGACTTTCATTGCATGGCTTCAGCCTTTCCATTGAAAAACTATCAACAGACCATGTAATGGTGAAGCAATTGATGTGGATCTTCTTTGATTAAACACTTTTACTATATGCATCATCTTTTTTGACAGTTCATGAAACACACATATTCTTTCAATTATTATGATTATGGATCATCCATGTCTGAACCGTAATGCAGATCGTTATATTCGACTAAATGTTCAGAAGAATATTCAGCAAAATGGATTTCCTGATGTTTTTCTAAGATCAGATCCCTCTCAGCCCCCGTCACAACCCTCCTTTCTGACTGAACTTCCATGAAAATTTTAGTGCGGTGGCTTGACTCTGGGGTTTCTAGCAGCATTGTTTCCCTTTTTTATTCTCATTAAACGCGTGGGAGAAGCGCATTTCTTTTCTCCTCTGCAGCACGTTGAAGTGGAATTACACCCTACCGCTGCTTTTCTTCTGGGTCCTTTTATGGATCTCAGCTTCTGCTGCAGCAGGGTGGCAGATTATTAATCAGATTCATAAATAATAAAAAGATGGCAGCGAGGCCCCTGGGCACCAGGGCCAGTGCTTCATCCACAGCACAGAGAAATGATGGAGGATAATACAGAGAGAACAATATTAACACAAAGCCAGCTGGATTTATCCAAAGTCTGCTTACAGTCCACCGGAGGAGGACCGTCCTAATAAAACCCAGGCTGGTTAATATTCTGTCTGCAGCTCGGGGGGAATTAGCTTCAGGCTAATCTCTCTCACTCAATGTGTTTAACGGTGCTGCTCACCTGCAGCCTGAGACAATGAAGATAGTTTTAAGTTAGTGTCACATGTGACCTCTGCAGTACTGAGATTTTCTAAAGAGTTAAAACCTTAAGAACTGAAATAAAGGAAGAAAAGTTTCTCCGTTAAGTTGTGTTATGTTATTAGACAGCAGAAAATACACCAGAAAACCCTGAAGGAAGCATCCAGGATTGATAAAAGTCATTGTGTATTTGGGACTCTGCTTGTAAAAAAAATTAAATATAATTAAGCCCCTTTCTAAGCTCATTTCACTTGTTGTCATTGGTTGCTATGGAGTTTCCCGCCTTTTTCAGGCAGCAGGAGGGCGGCGGGCACTGTTACGACCCTTATTGGCAAAAGGGGTTTAATCGTAATCACATAAGAGTTGTGCTGTTGTAAAGGTAGTAAAAAATTATTTTTTTAAGTCAAAGAGGATACAAGTACACACACGTGGTCCAAGACCACCAGAGTTGGGGTTCACAAAACTGCTCAACACACAAAAGGAATATAACAAAATCCTAACAAAGCATAAACTGGGATGCCCAAACCCCCAATAACAAGACAGGCCTCCTAAAAATGTTAAAAAGGAAGAGCAGCTCCAATAAACTAAAGTTAACAAATATCAAATCAAATATCTAGTAGTACTAAGTACAAATAAAATATTAAAATCCTATAAATATGTACAAACAAAAAATATATTTATAAAACTCCAAGTTATGACCATGTACAAATACAAACAAACAACCTTAACTTGCCCAACTCAAACTACAGAGTATCTAAAGATACAAATAAACAGAAAATCCATAACACTACTGGAACAAGCATTCATGTAAACGACAAGAATCCTAAAGTAAGAGTAAATACCAAAACCCAAATCTAAGATCAGCTAAACACCACAAAATTGTCTAATATACAAAGTTCGCCACAAATACCAGAAGCCAAAGTCACAAATGCTCAAAGTCGACAGATTCACAAGCCTAGTAGGAAAAACTCAGTTTCTCTCTGAGTGAATGGTGATGTGGCCTTTTATTTCCTGGATGCTGGTGTGTTTGCTGGTGATCGGCTGAGGGGTCTGATGAACCCGGAGGGTGCAGGTGTAGGGGTGGCTGATGACCCAATCATCTCCAGGTGAGGGTGAAGGCAGGTTGACAAGATGGAAATGACAAATTGTTACTGAATTGACAGGCGTCCATTACAGGCACACAGCTTTGCATCTTTAGAAACAGAACCACAAATTAACTCTAGCTGTAGGAAACTAGAAGTTATGGTAAGATTGTTCTTGAATTTTGAGTAGTGGGATTTTGTATTGGACACAAATGGTTTGGTGTTTTGTTTTTATTTCAATCCAACTATCCTCTGTGAGTTCTTTGAGCTATTTTAATGGCGGGTCAGACCTGCTGCTTTCTCACTATTTTCTTCCTCCATGCTTTTCTTTCTGTTTTTTAACACTTCTGGACTCACCGGAGGTCAAGGGTCAATCCTGCCTTTCTCTTTTCCCTCATGGTCTTCCTCAGAGGTTGTTTTCATTGCAGTAGTTAAGAACTTTACTGTCTGACTGATTCATGTGTCTTCAATCTTCTCGCAGGACTGTAAGTGGATGGCAAACTTAGAACAAATGCCACCTCTGAGGTCATTTTGGCTTATCAGCCTTTGACCTCTGACCCCCAGCAGCTGAACATGGATGATTGAATGAACACACATTAGAGAGCCAAGAATTTGTGGGCCTTGCACTAAATGGTAATGAGAGGTGATCTTTCCACCCGGACGTGATAACCCCAGCGTTAATCCTGGCTCTCCGCCCTCTCCCTGCCCTCCTGTTCAACACTTTTATTAGAGTTTAATCACCGTCTCAAAGAGAGGAAAAATTTAAACTGGACAAAAATTAAAAGTCTGCATTTTTCTTCAATATTTTGTGAAGCAGGTCAACGTCTGCCAAGATAATCTAAAGTAATCAATCAAATGATAATAAATATTGATCCAGATCACTGATGATCAGTCAGAGAACTTAAAAAGAAAAGATTCTGTCAAATAAATCTGTTTGAAATTTTATTTTGTTTTTTTTTTCTCCATTATTTCATGTATTTAGATCCAATACTGACAAGCCATTTAAAAGATTTCTAAGGTTTTTAAAAGCCATTTCGTTTCTAGTGGGTCAGATAGTTTAGAGCAGCGGTGGGTCATGAAAAGTAAATGTTCAGTAAATGTTTCATTCTTCTCTCTGAAAAGAATTTGTTAGCATGGCTTATCTGGGCAGGGGTTAGGGTTTTGGGGGTAAATTTCATATTATAGTTCAGTTTTACTGAAGGGTTTTGACTGTATCATAAACAGTAGATACAATCTGAGCTAGGGTCATGTAGACCTTTCTGACCCAGGCTCTATCTGACATTAGTAGAGTTCCTCCATATGACCAGAGGAGATTTTAACCCATGGTTTTTATGTAAGATATACATTTTCATCTTAGACAGACTCTCTTGTCTCTGCTGCACTCAGACTCAGGACAGATTCTCCAAACTGCTATTTGTTTCTGTTGTATTCTTTTATTCTTTGTCTCAATAAACTTTGTAATCATTTTCCACTTCAGAACCAGACTCTTTGTCCTTGATAGACTTATTTTTTTTTTTGCCTCCACAGGCACAAACACCTCAGACCACTCTCAAGCCTGTAGTGAGCAGCTGATGGGTTGGTTCTGGAGTTACAGCACTTGGACATGGAGTGGCTGGCTCATCCAACAGATGATCTCAAACACAGCAGCAGATCTACAACAAAATGAATCAAAATGTTGAGAAGATCCAGTAAAGATTCGGACCTCAATCTGAATAAAATGATGTGAAGAGTTCCACTTTTCCTTCATCACATCTTCTTTATAAGCTCTTGTCTATCTTCTATCCTCATTTGAAATCTTTTCATCCCGTTTTCTTTCCCTGCATCCTCATCAGTCTTTTTCTTCTTTCACCATCTTCTCGCCTTCCTTCCTGTCTAAAGTGGCTCTTCCTCTAATTCACATATCAACATGCTTCAGTTGCCTCACTGCCGACATGATGCTCCATCAGTCCAGCTCAGGTGCAGCACATTCTTTATGCTTTGCATCATTGTACTGAACGATGTTACATGGAAGTTACATCACGAACACAAAGGCTGGCGAGCATCTCGTCCAGACAGAAGACACGTCAAGAAAGAGGACATGAGTGGAGATAATTATTGAAGGATGTTGGGAGATAAGATCAACATGCACTTGTTTTTTGGTTTTTTTTGTTGTTTTTGTTTTAGTTTGTTTTATTTCTCTCATTTTCGTGTTTTCTCCAAGCAAGTAGCAGCAATTTCCAGTGGAAAAAGGTGAACCAGTTCATCATCTGCTAAGGGAGGATTTGCTCGAAAACAGAGCAAATTTCCAAAGACACTGGTGCTAAAAAAACAGTTTTACAGCGGAAATAAACATGTTTACATCCTAGTTCAATAAAACATTTTTAGTTTACCAAGTTACTCTTTGTGAGGGCAAGACAATTTTAATATAACTCCTCTGTTTAGATCTTAATTGATCTTGAATTTTGGCATAATTAGAGGCATATAATTTTGATTGACAGGTCACCAATGACCATGGCAAGAATGGATCACAGATGCTGTTTTTAGCCTGCTTACAGTGCGTTTTAGCTTCAGTTCACCTACCTCCATTAGCCGGTTGACTCCTATTACATCCAAGTTAGCTTGATAGACGTCAATCATCCAACCCCTACCCAGCTAGCTACTCAACTCCAGCTCTTTGTGCATTTTCATGTTTTCCGGGAGCAACAAGAAGGCGATGGTATTTGTGGTCACTTTTGCTCTTCAGGAACCTTTTGGCAGCCTTCGTCCATCTTTTACATACAGTTTATGTTTGTTTCTTCATCTATGAGGTTCATGTTAAAATGAACGTTTTAGTTTCTTGTCTGACACTTTACAGCAGGGATCTCCAAATCTGGTCCTCGAGGGCTGGCGTCCTGCAGGTATTCCATGCAGCAACACACATGATTCAAATGCATGGGTTATTGACAGAACTTGTGCAGAACTTGACAACTAGCTGTGGAAAATCCTTTAGATTTGAATCTGCTGTGTTTCAGTCAGGAAACTTTGAAAACCTGCAGATAACTGGTCCTCAAGAATCAGATTTAGAGATCCAAACCTTTTGCATTTTTAATAGACTGTTATGAAATAAAATGTCAAATCAGAACATATTTGTGTTTATTTATTGTCATTTTAAATATTTTTCTTTTTTAAATTCTTATATTTTGTTTTTTTGGGGGTTTTTTTTACAACAGACATCTTATAATTTCAGACTGTCGTATAAACCATGTGGAGTGAAAGCTACAGCGCTTCTAGGTAGAGAAAAAGATTGCTTGAAGGTTTCTGTGTGAGAAGCAGAGTCTGACTTTTTAATGGCAGAACCAGAGAAATCATACATTTTCCATAACTCTGCAGGTTAGGACTGTTGGGTTTCTTTTAACAGAGAATGATTTATCTAGAATCTCTACTTCGGACATTTTGTGTTGTGCATGTAAGATGAAATTAATATTTATTTCACTGTTTCCCTTCTCTTATTAATATCCTCTCACTTGTATCTCTTTGAACATGCTCTGCATAGGTAAAGTTGCTGTTTTGTGCTATCTGAAGAGCTCAGTTTGGCTTATTTGTGGCAACCTGACCCCAGAAAGGGATCTGGTCTGTGGATGGACTAATGGGAAAATGTAAAAGATGGAAAATGCTTTTGTTAACATGTTTATTTACATCTTTTATTCCTTCAGAGAGTGGGCAATATTAAGTAACAGACAGCAGCTAAGCAGCCATGGCAAGATGGGAAGCAGTACCAGGTGAAAAAGCAGCCATGCCACAGAGCGGTCCAGTGAAGGCGCTCCTCCGCTGCTCGGTGTAGTGATGGAAGAACAAGGTTACCCTGAACCTGAGCTGTGGTGTCTCACTGACCTGCAGCAACAGTTGCAGCTCTGGCTCGCAGCAGATTGTGGCAGCTGCAGGAAGCGCCGCTTCAAGTTGTGCCAGATGATGCGAGTTGAGTCTGTTTTCAGATGTGGATCAGCAGGGAAAGAATAAAGTCTGTAGTGTTAAAAGCACTAATCTGTCTCATCACAGCCATGTTCTCTCAGAAGCTCTGTAAACGTCTAAAAACTGGTCTGATAACTAGCTCACATCTGTACATATGTGCCTAGGCGGGGTTTGTGTGTCTGCTATCTTGAAGGAGGGGCAGTGAGGTTGTTCTAACTATTTAGTGAGGAAGAGGAGCACTATGTATAGCAGAAAGCAGAAAATTACCATGTTAATAAATGTTATCAATTACATGCTAATTAATATACGGAAAAATTATTTCGTTTATTTCCCTCATATTTTGTTAAAGAGTCAAATAAAGTTTTCAGATTTTAGAAATTGTCCAGTTCGTCTTAATTCTGGCGTGAAGGGGTAAAGCAGGTTTGTTTGGCTTATTAAAGGTTGTATTAAGAGTGGAAAAAGTTTGCAAATTGTCTGTCGTGGTTTCAACTTCTGGAAGTTTAGCAGGAATGTAAATACTTTATTTTTTGTATCTGATTCATGATTATGAAAGCAAAGCATGTGTAAAATGGGCGTTTTGTAAATATAGCGATAATAAATGTGTGTGCACATTTCTGCCTTTTTACCAGCACACAGTTTATCTAGCCCTGGTGTCATTTCTTACCTCTTACTTTCTTTTTGCCATCTTTTCGTCACCTCCTTTTACTGAAGTGAAAGTGAAATAATTAAAACAGATGGCAGTCTCTTTGTTCACCCCGACGTGTCGTGCTGCTTCTTCCTCAAACGGCCTTTCGCTGCCTCGCCCTTTTTCCCACCTTTGTTTAATTTCTTCTGTAAGCACATGAAGATTAATTGGGCCTCTCTTTTAACTTTTCCTGGCACCTTTCCTCCCTCCCTCTCTCAGGAAAGCCTCTCATCATCTTTTCATTAGAGCTACCTCTGCCCTTATACATTATTCAGCTTGAGTCTCCGTGCAGAGCTTGTCCTTTATTAGACTGTCGCCACGGCGCATTCTACAAACTCATTAAAAAACTATTAAAGGCTGATGATTTCCCTAGAAAAAGCTGAGCAGCTTCAGGTTTGCTTTTCTGATAGATCTTTGACAGAATCTTCATGATGAGCAACATCTGCACTTCGCCTCAGATTCACACTTTCCTTTTCTTGTAAAAGCTGCATTTTAATCCAGGCTGGATCTGTGAAAGCAGACACTCAGAGATCTTCTAGCTTATATTTACAGTAGATGTGCAGCCTTATAGCAGCCTATAGTAGCAAATCAAAATGAGTCTTCTGTCAGCTTTTGTTCCCAATGTTTTTCTTCCTACACAGAAATGCTCATATTAAAATAAAAACCTTTAAGTCTAGCAAATCTCTGTGACGTAAAAAAAAAAAAAGTTAAACTTTTAGGTTTAGACTTTAGCTTGCAGGAATCTGAAGGATCTTCTTTTTTCATGTTATCTGGAACATAAAACATTGACTTGAGTGGACTTATATCAGTCAGCCGGTTATAAACATAAAAAGACTGTCCTCGCCAATGTTTAGGAGCATTTACGAACTTACGGCTGTGAAACAAGCATCACAAACTTCTAAGATAGAGCAAAAATGTATTCCTGTGCATGTATCTGAAGTCCAGTAAACTCAGTAGCACAAAGATAAAGGTTCCAGGCAAAAGAATAAAAAAAAATACTGAAATGAAAAAGACTTAAGATTACAAAATCTCTGCATGATATATCAAAATTTTAGGAGAATCAAGGGGGAATTTCTGTGTGCATGGGTACACCAGCCACACTGCATTAGAACCAGACAGGATCTTTGACTGGAAATCATTATATGGACTCAGGAAAACTCCCAGAAATCAGTGTCTGTGTACACAGTTCACTCTGAAATCCACACAAAAGCAGGTCAAAGCTCCATCGTGCAAAGAAGTAAAGTAAAAAAAAGTTTAAATGCAGTTTAATTTGCTGGTTTTATGCCGGAAGTATAAATGAGACTGACAAAAAATCCATGCTTAATGTTTATGTAAAAGCTAAACACATGTAAAACATGTGTAAATAAATGCAGTTATCATAGTAAATATATTTACATTAAAATATGTGTGTTAACCTTTGTTAGATATGTCAAAATGGATTTTTAACACTGAATGTGAACTGAATGCCAGTGTTTAGACCCACACTTTATTTACAGCTATTTATTTTTCTAAATGGTTTAATCAAACTATTTATCAGGATTTAGTAGCCTTTATTTAAATAAATACAATACATACATACAAACAATAAATGTAAATAAATGCAGTTATCAAAGAGCAAATCTATAAAACAAATATGAGTTGCTACCATTGGGGCTGTGGGAAACACCTGCCTCTCCAGTAGCTCTCCACTTTTTTTTGCTATTTTGACCTTTTTGGACCTTTTTACTTCCTACTTTCTGCTTATCTTGCGAAGAAAGAGAGTGTGTTTGTGTTTACACATAAATATTCAGTGAGTTTTTTGCCTTTGGGATACAACAGGGAGCCAGTTCTTCAGATATTTTGCTTACGAGAGGAACTGTTGGCTTTTTTAGCTTGGCTAGCTGCTATCTATGCTAGCTCTGTGCACAAATAGCCGACCCAGGATATAACATGACACCCCGATGGAGGAGATTTAAGGGCTGGAATGCTGTGGAGAGTGTGAACTCACTGCTGAACAAGACTGACGAGCTATCCGCACTGTCTAACCAGCAGATATACCGGAAGAAAAGCTTGATCCTCTTTACAAAGACAGGACTAAACCACCTTGTACCAGGTATAATAACATACCATTACAATACTCTGCTGAGGGAGTTCAGTCATGTGATCACCATCTTTGTTTACATTCTCTAACAGCAGACACAGAGTAAATGAGAAGATCCACTCTGCCACAGCAAGGATGCAGACTCAGCATCTATGTATTTTATATTTTTGTTCTTTTTTTGTATTGAAGATTTTTCTTTTGTTTATGTGTAAACTACTGGAAACCACATTTCACTGAGGGAGTCATCCCAAAGGAATCGATAATGTTACATCATATCATATCTTATCTATTATCAGAATGAATATGAAAAAGAACTAGAAAGAATAAAATGTCGGCATGAGCAGGAAGCAATGAGGGCAAAGAATGACAGTAGGCTATCTGTCAATTCAAGTGATGTAAAAGGGCAGTTTGATCCTCGTGAGAGCAGATCAATAACAACAAAAAAATTCAAATTACAGTTTCTAAATCCTGATAAATAGTTTGATTAAACCATTTAGAAAATATATTGCTGTAAATAAGGTATGGGTCTAAACACTGTGGCATTCAGTTCCCAATCAAGCTAGCAGAGGTAAACACACATTAGACGTATCACACAGAACAAAGCAATGAGATACTTCTGCCTCCAAGTGAAATAAGTTTATTTAACTCAGGAGTGTGTATGGAGGTATGATGCTCCATGCGCTCCCTCTCTGCTGCAGCTGCTAGCTAACCCTCTCAGCATTATTAACACCAGTGTGATGGTGCTTCACTCTTCACTGGAGCTGCTTTCTGCTCACTCCCACCTGCACCCTCACTTCTCCTTCTTATATAATTATATATAAATAATAATAATTCTGTATTTTCATATTTGTTGCCAGACTTAATAAGCTGTGATTTAAGCTACAGCTACCGGGGAACATCATCCTTCTGCCGTCCCATCGGACCAGAATAGGACAACATTTCTCTCCAAATATTCCAGCAACTGGTCTCCCTCACTTCCCAGATGTTTACTGGCAAAGAAGAGCGAACATCTGGAGCT
Organism: Kiunga ballochi; assembly: GCA_037177335.1. Classification (NCBI taxonomy): domain Eukaryota; kingdom Metazoa; phylum Chordata; class Actinopteri; order Atheriniformes; family Pseudomugilidae; genus Kiunga; species Kiunga ballochi. The sequence goes on along the minus strand of JBAMIG010000007.1, from coordinate 2,733,739 downwards.
ATGTTTTGCATTGTGCATGCTAAACGATGCTAAGCATCACACTTTCCTCTGCTAAATTCATACTCTGTAAGGAAATATTTACCTTGTCAGGGTTAATAACTAAGGATGTCCCGATCACATTTTTTTGACCCCCGAGTCCGAGTCATTAAATTTTGAGTATCTACCGATACCGAGTCCCGATCCGATACTCCAGCAATGCAGTGATGTGAGAAAAAAAAGAGCATCTCCCACTTATATTTTAAGATTTTTAATAAAAACTTGAAATATAAGCTTTTTGTGAATGTCCGGTAGGAGGGTGTGGGTAAAGTAGTGAGGAGAAGGCAACTCGTAGCGTGGCTCTAG
>JBAMIG010000007.1:2593495-2603764 GCA_037177335.1 Kiunga ballochi | reverse complement strand
TTTGTGTTTTTTGTGGAAGAAAATGATCATTATATGGATGATACACACAGCATTAGATGTTGCTAGGCAACAGAGGAATGGAGCATTATGGGTAATTCTACATGCGGAGTTGTCTCATTTCTAATGGAAGGAGCACTTTCAAGCATGCAGACTACGAAGGACACTTTGTGGACTACATAGAAACAGCCTTAGTGCAGAAGTGTGAGGACTAAATGAGTTCAGTACCGCTGCAGTTTCTGAAACACTCAGACCAACCATGCTGCTTTCATCCCTCCATCTTCCATACGGCGTCATTCAGGGTCACTGGTAACTGGAGTCTATCCCAGCAATCAGCGGGCGAGAGGCAGGATCCACCCTGGACTGTTTTCAGTGCAACACTGAGAAACAAACAAGCCCAAGTAAAATCACCGTCAACCTAACATGCATGACTGGTGCCCGAAGCGCGGCGGCCATTTTGGGATCCGTGGGCACAGCTACTCAGCCGTGGGGCTACAGAAAATTCCCGGCCCAGGAAAAGTAGTGAGCATGACGGGAAAGGTTCATGTACCCAGAGCGGGAGGCCAGCTGTGAAACCAGGTGGGAGAGAGAGGTAATCAGCAGACTGCTGCAGGTTGGCTTCCCTGCAGGTGAAGGCCTGATGTGAAAGCAGGGAAGGGACATGGAGAAGAGGAAGCACCATGCAGAGGATCTGCCCCACCAAACAGCAGCAGACTCTTTTAGGACGAGGTTTTAGAGTTTTTAATACGTTGTTTTATGCTGACCTGATGGGAGCAGCTTACCTGCTGCTTCCCATGATGCATCAAGATCCAAATGTTTCGGGTTTTTCTTGTAGTTTTCCGTGATTTTACATTTATGTTTCTGCATTTTCTACTTTTACCAAATAGTTTATTCAAACTCCTGAACAGTTTTCTTCCTTTTCTTCCTCCTCCCAAACATTCACCTTGTCTTCATTTCTGAGAGGTTTGTGTTAAATTACGGTTTACTACTACATTCAAGAGAAAAAGAGGCAGAACCAGAATCAATGAGAGAGTACAGAGACTTGTGAAGTTATACGAACTAACTCCAGATTCTCTGTGGTGTCGGCACTTTTGTTCATCCTAATATTTTGATTTCCAAAAAACAGTGTAATGTGGAACTGTGTCCATTTATTCAACTCAGAAATCCATAACAGGGTGAAAGGTTTTGAAGAAAGTTTCTGCCATAAAGTGATGCAAAATGTCGCAGAGACTGTGTGTGTCAGGTTAGGCCTTAAGGGGTTATTAAGCCCAGTGTTGCATGCATGGCTGCTTCCTGCTCGCTCATGTCTACGCCCATACTTGTCCTTCTCGTATATTTATGGAAATTATTCTGCATGTTCCTGTTTTTTGCTTAATACAAGAAAACCCAAACCCAGATCAAATAAATGAGAGGCTGCTTTTAGTCCAGGATGGGCAGAGCTGACTCTGGGTGGGTATTGTGGGGTGATGCCCACCATGCTGCTGGTTTACTACTGGTAGCTTGAATCATTCTTCCAGTCACTCCCCACTGTGGTCATCTCCTTATCTTTATTATAAAATCTACTTTTACGTCATGACCCTCTGTCTTTATCTTTCTAATTCTCTCTGCCTATTCTTGTTTCCTGGCTTCCTCCATGCTTCTCTCCTCCTTCAACGTGATCTCTTCTTCCTCACCTCTTACTTTATTTTTAGCACTCTCCCTCTTCACTTACATCCTTAATCTCCTTCTGATGCTCCCTCTATCCTCACATCACAGTCTGTCTTTTTTCTCATCACTCCACCATCTTCCCTTCATCATTCAGTACATTTTTATTCCCTCCTTAACATTTTAATTCAACCTTTATCTGCTTTCAACACATTTCTGAACATCTTTTATTGGCAGCATGTGTTTCCTTACTTCTGCTTTGTTGAACGTATCTCTCTCCATTCTTTTTACCACTTATTTATTTTATATTCACCAAATATTTCACCAAACTTGACATGTATTTATTATTTATTACATTTTCATCTTCTTTGCCAACAACCTTTTTTTTCCTTTAGTCTTCAGATCTCTTTTCACCAAACTTTATCTTGTTTGGTGAAAACTCCCAGTTAAAAACACTCCATTCATGTCCACGCTTTGTGGTTTGAGGTTATAAAATCCTAATTAAATGACTTCACATTATTGGGAAGTAATGATGAGAAATGACCTGAAACAGTTTAATACTGCTGTTGATTTGATTATAAATCCATTAATGACACAAAGAACTTCTTGATTTGAAAAAAGTACTAAATTGCAAAGTGGACTTTTTCAGGCTAAAATATGATATATAGAGTAACTGTGACTCAGATACATCAGATGCCTGTCTAAATGGCTTCCTGTCTGACTTCCCTCAGCAGGTCTGCTTAGCTAAAAGCTGATATACCTGATCTATCTTCCCATCTCCAGGTAGCAGAGGCAGATTGCATGACTTTTTATGTATTTGCACTTTACAAATAGCTAAATCACTGACGTGCAGATAAAGACATGTAATTTAGCTCCTTATCAGAGGTCAGATCATGGTAGCACAAAGCTGGTCGTTTCTTCAGCTCTTCCAGGAGACCTCTGAGGTCTCTCCAGACATCCTAACCATTAGCCCAAGCTACCAGTCACCAGTCCAAGTCAGTCTGTTATATGAAAAGACTTCAGCAACATTTCCTCAGGGTTGCTGGTGTCTGAATATTTGTGGTGGTTGAAGAGGCCACCTTTTGTTTTTCCATGTTTCTGTCAGTCTGCCTGAGGGTAGCATGCAGGTTTATTTGTATAGCACATTTCATGTAAAGAAAACTTTACATAAAACATTAAAATCATTACAATAGAGTGCTGAATGCAATAAAACTAATTTTAACTTCAGAAATTAATTAAAAAGAAATAAAACATGACAAAAAAACTGTGGGGAATTAAAAGCTATTTTGATGTTAAAAAAAAGAAGTAAAAAATGCTTTTAACATTGATTTTAAACAGCTCAGAGTTTCAGGCGACCTGCAGGTTTCTGAGAGTTTCACACATGAAGCAGCCTCCATGTTGGGTTGGAAAAGTAGACCTGGTCCTGACCTGTACTGGGTTGGTTCATGAACCTTAAGATCCTAAATGTTTTTTTCAGAGCTTCACAAAGTAACCGGACATTGATTTCATTTCTTTGTCAGACAGAAAGTCAGTGTGACACTGTCACTAAATAAATATATGTAAAAAAAACATAACATGTTTGCATAATTTAGAGGTATTCTAAGGTTTTAGGCCACTGAAATCAAGGCAGCGAGGGGATCAGGTTACACAGGTGCAATGATTTTGAGATTGCAGTGAGCTTTCATTCAGAGGTGGGAAAAAAAATGTCAAAAAGACAAGTTTGAAGTTTTGTAGTTGGCTAGTTGGATCCTAAACAAGCCAAAAACATATTGGTGGATCAACAGTGCCGAGACCCAAATGATGACTTTGAATCATTGAGAGATGATGACGATAAAGCACTTACATCCATCAGGAGCAGTCAAATCTGTTCAGATGTTCAAAGAAATGTATATAGCTTACCAAAAAAATTTTTAACAGAATATAAAAAATATGGTACATCCTCTGTGCCTGACATTTAAAATAACCTAAAAACAAGCCTTTAGTGAACCTAACGATTATTCAGAGCCCCAAGGATGGATTACAATCTGATTTTATTACAAAAGATTGAGATGTGGTCATTCAGCTTGACAGGGAAAAATGTCCCACAGAATGATGGGGTGGGGATGGCAGACTTCCTGTAGTTCCAAAAGCCCTGCTGATCAAGGGAAAGGGTTATGCAGGAAACAGTCAGTAACTGAAGGACATGACTATGACAGAGGAGAAAGCCAGTCCAAACTCCACAATCGTATGTCCGTTCCTGGGGTCAAAAACCAGAAATCCAATCAGAGAGAATCACACAGAGTTACCAGACAGGGGGCAAGCAGAGACAAAGATTCAGGTAAAGCAGTCAGGGTTCAAAACTTAGGTCAGCAGACAGCTATGATAGGCTTGATGCACACAAGGGGAAAATTCCAAGACGATCTAGCAAAACTATGCTGCCACAGACAGCTTAAATACTGCCTGGCACAGGTGGAGCATATCAGCAATCCAGGACCAAAGAGGGCATTCAGGGACCGTAGGAAATTCAGACTCCTACAGGAGGCATGTGACATTTAGAAAAAAAAGAGTTTTAATCATTGAAGTAGCCTGCTAAAGCTAAAGCACAAGTAATGCTATCAAACATTAGGTCTAACGAAGACAGTTAAACAAATGCTGTAATAATTAACATTATAAATAAAGAAATAAATAGTTTGGATATTGGAAGGAGACCTAACTCTAATGTGTTCCCACATACAGGAGTGTAATGCAGCTGTCCTGAGAACCAAACACATGGGTGTTGGGGTGAACTTAGGGGTGAACGTGTGTGTGACTGTCTGGTTGTTTGTCACTCTGTGTTGGCCCTGGTGAGGAGATGCACACAGAATTAAGAGCATCAGCAAAATTAGGAGAAGCTAAGCACATCACATCTCATGCTTTTGTAAGCAAGTAAGGATTCATGTGTGATGGACCCCAGTAAGGGTGTTTGAGGCCATGTCTGAGTGGCCCGTCAACGCCGCTCTCCAAGCTACACGCAGGGGGATAACCGACAAATCCCTGGACCACAAGGCTTTGCCTTGCCTAGCAATAAATCTGGAGAAATGCATGTTATCACAAGAAAAAGATCAAGCAGGATATTAGCTCATTGAGAAGTTCAGGTGGTTTAGCCACAAATAAAACAGGATGCAAGTTAGCAGAGAAGGTGAAGTTCACACGCTGACACTTGCATTGATGGTGCACAGAATGTCACCAAGGTTTTTGATTCTATTCTACCGTCATTTAGCCAAAACTTCTCTCCAAAGCAAACCGATAACTTATCTGAGCTACAACCTCCTCCTATTGATCCCAGATAAACTGAAATACATCTTGGCTGCAACAAATCTCAAGGGCAGAGTGTGAGAGAGGCTTTTCTCTGACAAACTTAAACAGGACATCTTAAACATCTTCTCCCATCTACCATCTCACCCATACACTTTCTTTGCCTTGTCGGCCCGTGACTCACCCGGCTCAGTTCCATAGGAGAAGCCATGGATTGCAAAAGGACATAGAACTGTACAGGACAGCAGGAGTAGAGAAAGGAGCAGGGGAAAGAAGGCCGGTGGCTTCATGGATGCTGTATGGGCTGGTTTGGATAAATTAGGATGGTAGGAAGACATTGCATTTATTCACTACAGTGTTTTTGTTGCCGCTAATTATTGGATCTTTGTGGTAAACTGAGCAAGAAACACAAATCTGTTAGTTAATATAGGCTACTTGGTTACTCAAAGTTACCGCAAATAGTTTAATAAACACATGTGCATATAGATGTGCACACGTTAGTAACATATTTGATTGTCTATAATAATAACTTGCAGGTTAATTTTCTGGCCTGTTGCTCATTACTTGTGTGTGTGTGTGTGTGTGTGTGTGTGTGTGTGTGTGTGTGTGCGTGCTTCCACTTTACAAATTCAGCACTGTTTGTATGCAGATGATATCCAACTGTGCTTTTGATTCTGCATCTTAGTCTTAGCACAAACGTCATGTTGGCTGAGAATATATTTCCATTTTAACCACAGGTTTGTATTGTCAGCTGTCAAGTTCATGTCTGGGGATGCACGAAAACATTGTTTCATAAAGCTAATAGCCACTGTAACAAAACAATTGTTACTAAACAATTACATTTTCTTCCAGTAAAATCTTTATTGACAAAGAAATAGTTTCAATCAAATCAATCTAACCCGCTGTCATGTTTTGAATAAATAAGTAGCCTATTTTCTTTTGGGGATCAAGGAGTAGGGGTCCCTTACATGTGTGGAACAGAGGAGTACAGTAAAGTGTTAAATTTAAGTTTAAATGTAGCACCTAATGCTGACCAGTGTTTCAGACTATCCTGAAGCTTCACTGCTGTTCTTTTCTCTCAAGTCTACTGAAATGTCCAAAGTAACCAGATTTTAGCCTCCTGATACAATCAAAACAGATCTATGTTGTAATCTACACATTTAAGTTTGTGGTACCCCCTTCTGTTTCCTTCTCCTCTCCTTACCAGGACCGCTTCCAGCTCTTTTTCATGACACATTTTTATGTCTCCTCGATCTTCCCTTCTCTGTCTGTGACACATTTTGCCTCCCCTCTGTCAGGACAGACACACACAGAGCCGAGGTGAAGTCGAGAGGCTTGTCTTAGCATGCCATCTGTCCTCGGCACTGACGTTGGCTCTAATTACCGCATCTCCCCTGGCTAATGCTGCCTCATTAGGCCGCCGGAGCATGTGCAGCCGACACAAGCGCCACCAAGAATTTGCACCAGGAAACGCGAGCTCGAGCCATTATGGGATCAGTAAATCTGTCTGGTGTGAAAGGCAATTCACACCAGCGGCTAAACGCTCATTTTGCTTTTCTCTCTCCCTCTCCCTGCACTCGCTTCTCTCTGTGTCATGCTCTCTCGCTCCTCTCATCAGGCTTTGGAAAGTATTCAAAGGGACCGAGTCCAAGCACCAAAACAAAGGAGTCAAGCAGGAGTCCTGCTCCAGAAGACATGAATGCTAAATGCATGAATTTACTGATGCCTGGTGCCTTATATCAACAATGAATTATCCATTAAATGTTACATCATTAATCTAATTTGTTATGGCTTTACTCCTTGTTGCATTAGATTGAAGATTGTACTTTATTATTTTACCCTTTTCAAGGTGGGTGTCCTTATAATAACATATTATAGGCTACATGTTACCATATCAGGTTTTTAATGTAGTTTCAGTGAAATACAAATTTAGATAAAAGATGTTCTAATCCCAAAAAAAAAACAAAATTATAGCTTGAATTTTTTTGTTTGTATGCAAAATAGTGCAATTTTATATGATTATATTTTGTAGACCAATTAATAATGCTAAATTTCAAGATTAAAAATATATATGTTATCTTTATTTATAATACATTTATATTAGGTTTATTGAAACATATAAATCACCAACCTAACGGTTATCATGATAATCTTGACCTATGACACCATATATGTCCCAGGTGGTAAACATGCTTATTTCTGTTGTGTAGTTTGGTTTTTAACACAGGAGTAAATTGTGATTGACCCTAGTGGATGAGGGAGGAACTGCAGCTTTTCCTTATGGACTCGACACACAGGGAACGACAAACGATGCTCATCGCCACCCAAATGAAACGAGAAGTTTGATTGGTTATTATTTTAGAGGGAATTTCGGAATCGTCAAAGCAGACGCCACACACCAATGAAGAGTCGGGAGATTTTGCTCAAATTAACAGAAATGTTGCTGTTAACTTTACTTCTCAAAAGAAGACGAAAACCGTGGGTTCATCCCATTTTACAAACAAGAAAAAATGGTGAATATCACCATTTGATGGCCGACCTCAAAGCTGATCCTGAAAAATTCCGGACCTACTTTCGCTTAAGCTTCACTTTAAACCGCTGCAGCTTGCTGCTTGGTGTTTTGTGTTGGTATAAAAAGGAAACATTCACATCAGAATTAGGCCAAGAAAATGAACAGAGAGGGGCTAAAACCTAAGATTTCCCAGGATTCAGTTACCTTGTTGAATGTTACATTATATCACAACCCAGTTAGAAAGAGACAGAACCAGTTTAGCTTCTTTAGCAGGACAAAGTTTTATCTCTAAGAACATGACAGCACAGAACAGGTCTGCAAATTTGCATGTAAACAGACCAAAATTAAAACTACAACAAAAGGTCTAATCTTGATGCTTTAATTAGTCCTAATTTTCAATAGAAACGATGCCCCATGTCAAACATGATGGCAAAGCTGGAAAGCTCTGTGTAGTCAATTTCAGCATGAAGTCGGATTTTACTAGAAAACATGGAGGATAAAAGGACGGATGTCTCAGCGGCACTTAGACAAACATGTCCCTACATTTATTGTTAGTGCACCTGCTGTGAGGCCTTCCTTACAGATTCAGGTAGTGCAGAACGTTGCTGCTTCAGTCTTCACTCAGACCACGTGGATCTTATCACTGCAGTCTGTTATCAATGACTTTTACAGAGACAGAAAAGGATAATAAAGTCTTTAATGCTGACACTGATCAACACCAACGGTCTTTTTGAATGAACGAATAGAGACAAAAACACTGGAATGCAGAGAAAAACCGGGTAAACTAGAACCAGAACCGATAAAGTGGATCATTTAACCCAGTCCTCAGATCTTTAAACACAGCTTGTTAGTTTATAAAGCCAGGAACGGTTTAGGACCAAATGCATTCAGGATTTTCTGGTTTGCTCTGAACCAACCAGAACCCTCATCAGGTCTACTTTCTGTTCCCAGAGTCCGGGTCCTCATGTGGACGGACATCCAGAACCCTGCAGGTCTGCTGAAACACTCATCTCATTAATCACACATAGTTAAAAACTGCTTTATATGTGGCATTTTTTAATAAAATAACTGTTAATTCCTCGCGCTAAAATCCCTCACATTACATTTTAATGCATTTAATCTCATTAATTTTTCTCTTAGTTTCTATTTAAGTTTGTTTTAATGCTTTCTGCACATTACTGTAACACTTTTAATGTTTGTTTCTAATGTTGCCTTACTGAGCAGTTAAATAACTCAGTCCTAAATAAGATTTATTTAATACATTAATAAATGATAAGAGATTACAGTCAAACACAAGCAGCCACAACTGATGCAGATCTGATTACAGAAAACCGTATTCCCTGCACTTTCTCTACAGCATATTTGCTCTTTTAAATGGATATAATATATATAATATCAGATATATGTGTGACTTGATGCTATAAGGACAGATACAGACCAGAAACACCTGAAGAAACTAAGCTAAATGACTGCAACATATTCTGTGCCTTTCTGCTCGCTTATCAGTCTTGCAAAGTAATGCAAAACCTATTCTGAGTGAACACAGAAGTATTGCACGGTAATGTATAAATATAAATACTGCGTGGTAACGCAAAGAAAACAATTCCCCCGTGTCCTGGGGGGGCTCTGTGCTTTGAGGTTCAGATGCCTCAGCTTGTTGTCTGCAGCTCTGTCCTTTTTAGCACAAAGCTTTGTAACACTTGTGGGATTTAAAACCACTTTGAAGAAGAAGCACACGATTAGGATTCATAATTAGACATTTTACATAATACGTATCATCCTTCCAGGTTGCTTCTCATGAGTGAAAATTAACACCTGCCAAAAACCAAATGTTGTTTGCTGCACCCTTCTCTCCTTCAGCACATGATGGAGAGCTTAGTCTATTTTAAATATGAAGCCACATATTGAGGAGCGTCTCTCCTGCTGTCTGTGGAAGGAAAAAGAAGTTTATTGGCAGCTGCACACTGCAAATCATATGAGATAAAGATCTGATTTTTGTTTTGACAGCACTGCGTCGATGAAAATTGATAATTAGAGTTTATCAGAAACAGATCTGTGGTATTGATAGCGTACAGTCGTACAGTCTTTATGTTTCTTTGTTTACTGTGGTTGTTCGCAATAAGTGTTGTGGCAATGGTTTAACCAGAAACCCAGCAAAGCAAGACAGGTTTATGATCTGACTTCATCATCAACAGGGAAGTCTTTGTGCTGCAGATTAGATCCAGATAGTGTAAGTCTTTGTTCTTTAAAAATATTAAAATGAAAATGATTTAGAGAGAAAAAACTCATTAAAACGGATTAAAGTTAACTCGTCTTTAACATAAAAGGAGTTTTTCAGTGAGGCAGTTTCTTCTCTATAAAGATGGGTGGAAGTTCACAAATATAAGATACATTCAGTCTATAATTTGAGAAATAATTTCAGAAAAATGATACAACTTTAAGTCTTTAAGATGGTTTTATACACTGAAGATGGGGAGATTCTTCAGAGGAATCTCTGTGTGGGAGACAAGACTGAAGGTCTAAACTGGATGTTGATCACCTTGGTGTCCTCCTGCAATAAAACCAGACACAATTCTCTTGTGAAAAGCGCTGACTCAGCATAACTTTCAGAAGAGACAGAAGAGATGAGACTTCTCTGGACTCATTTAACATGTTCTGAGGTCAGATGGATGTTCAGTTCTGTGCTTTCTGGACAGCATGGACGGTGTGTCCCACAGACCGAACAGGAGAGGAAGCATCCGGCTTGTTCTTAGTGGACAGCAGAAAAAGTGCATCTCTGATGGGATGGGGGTGCAGTAGTGTCTATGATGTGAGCAGCTTCCACATCTGTGAAGCTTCATCAA
>JBAMIG010000007.1:2482822-2496677 GCA_037177335.1 Kiunga ballochi | reverse complement strand
TACAGCCTTCATCTAGACCATCACATACAGTCTCCATCTAGACCTTTAACAGAAACAGATGCTTCTTTTTCCTACAGCCACAAATCGATTCTACCAATCAAATCTATCATCCTCTTCGTCACACCTAAACCTCTGAATCTTGATTGACGCGCAGCTGAACTACTAGTACCATGAAAATCCAAACTGTTGAGTTCGGTGTTTTAGGATCAATTCAGACATCTTGATCTCTCGGACACCAGCCTTTTAAGTTCTACAATCAGTTTTATGTCATTTAGTATTTTTGGCTAAATGTGAGGTTTATCACAAACTGACATGGATATTTTTATGCATTACCACTCCCCCGGATATACAAATTACAACATATTCCACAATATTTTACGATTATATTTGACTGAATTATTGGTTTTATTCTTTTCTAAACGCATAATGCAAAGTACACCTGTAGGTCCAAGCCAGAGCAGACCTTGCCCTTCTATTACTTTAATATCAGAGTCCTCTTAAATAAAATGTTTCTATAGTCAGTTAAAGTAAAACAAAAATCCCAAAAAATGACATTCCAGCTTTCATTTGAGACCCTGAAAATCTGCAAGCCTGCAATTAATTTTGATGACTAAATGACTATTTGTTTACATACACAAATCTGACGATATGATAAATATGGTTTTACTATATAGTGTATTATGAGTACACTATTATTACCTTTTATTTATTATTATTATGTCCTCTGCCAGCAACCTTTCAGTGGGATCCGAATGATTCCCACACAACTGACTTGGCATTCATACCGCAACGTTTTGGTAAACCTAGGTAAAGCTTTATTGTGCCAAACAGCAAAGCCCTACCAAATGTTTTCCTACAAAAAACGGATAATTTAACTCGTGATCCAAGACCACCTGCTGCAGAAATTCATCACAAAGGAACAAGGAGCGTTTAGATTCAGACCATCATGTAATTAAAGGCTCCCTGGGACACCAGCAAGAAATATCAAAGAGCACCATGCAGTGATGCTGTTGTAAAGCTTTGGATTTAATTCATTTGTGGTTTCTTTGAAGACTTACAAGCAGAGTCAGACTGTTTAAAACTTAACAGAAGCTCATTAAGCAGATGAGGAACGTCCGCATGAAGCAACGTTTCCTGATCTGTGCAGCCCCCCCCCCCATGACAGATTAAACGTCCAACTTCTGCAGACACAAAGATTAGATCTGCATCAGCTCTATAACACTAAGGTAAAGAGGTGTTGTTTCACATTAAAACACAGAACCATCTGCCCGGTTTCCCAGGGAAAACACAGCTAATCAATGTCCCTGTGGTAGTCAGTCCTAATCAATCAGCTGACACAAACAAATGAGGTTTCCAGACTGCAGCTCCACAGGAAGCCAGAGTTAGAGTCTGGAAGCAAGTTTAGTTTCCAGTAGAGAGAATTGAATTTAATCAGTGTTTGCAGGGAAATAAAAACAGTCACATGATGGCTGTGTATCAGAAATGACCATCACATGGGAAGTTCTTAGGAATCCATAAATATGTGAATGGTAGCAACTCCAGCGGAGGCCTGCAGAGCAGCAGGTGAAGCAAAGACTGTCAAAATGAATGACATACCGTATGTTTGCATACAGGTGATGGAAACATGTCTTAGTTTCACTGAACCTCACTTCTGTATTTGACACAGGAGACCACAATATATTACTCCAACAACTGGAGAGCTGGATGAGCCTCTCTGGCACTGTACTAAAATGGCTCAAAATGTACTAAGAGATCAGGCAGTACTTTGTGTCAATAGGTAATTTTACAACTGAGCAGACAGGAATTACAAGTGGTGCTCCCCAAGGCTCCATACTCGAGCCTCTTCTGTTTAAAATTTACATGCTCCCGCTTGGTCAGGTCATACAGAACAACAACATTAGTTACATAGCTACGCAGATGACACACAGATTTATATTACAGCATCACCAAGAGACTGAGGCCCTGTTAGGATCCAGGTAAATGCATCAAACAGATTAATGACTGGATGGGCCTAAACCTTGTTCAGGTGGTGATCGTCTTTGGAGCCAAAGAGTAACGATTAGAGGTCATTACAGAGCTTCACTCTATACATCTAAAAACCACCAACCGGGCCAGAAATCTGAGTGTGATGAATGACTCAGACCTACATTTTGAGAAAGAAAAACCATTAGGGAATAACTAATTCAGCCTGCTATCACCTTAAAAATAAAATATGGGTAAATTATCTGATGTCACAGCTGGACCCGGAAACACTAATCCATGCCATCATCTTTAGGCAGCTTGATTCTTCAGAGGTCGGACACATCAACACGTGCAGCTCATTCACAACTCTGCTGCTCGAGTCCTCACTGAGACCATGAAAGTGGACCGCATCCGTCCAGTTCTGGGGTCTTTACAGTGGCTGTCTATCCATCAAAGGACAGACTTTAAAGTTCTGATGCTGGTCCGTAAAGTTCTGAATGGTTCAGGACCACAATATATCAGACATCTTGATCCACTATGAAGCTACTAGACCTCTCAGGTCATCTGGAGCTGTTTTTTTTTTTATCAATTACCAGAGTCAGAACCAGACATGGAGAAGCTGCATTCAACTTCTATGCTCCGTATTTCTGGAACAAACTCCCAGAAAGCCTCAGGTTAGCTGGAACACATGTGTTTTCCCTTTTCTTGTTTTGATTTGAAGTCCTGCTTATTTTCTAATGTTTCTGTAAAACACTTTGGATCTCCTGCAGTGAGGAAGAAGGGATGAGGGAGTAGCAGTGCGTTCGTTTTGGTTGAGATTCAACCTTATGTTTGGGTAAAATAAAACATTTAACACTCCCGTTTACGCTGGGTTATTTTCACTTCCTACTCACCCGTTTGATTTTTCTCTAAGAACTTCTGTTTTCTAAACTTCCTCTAATCATTGTCTTTAGATGGAAAAACTATCCCACCTCAAACTAGAAGGTCATGAAGTTCAGCAGGAGGTGTGGAGACACTGAAAGCAGCAATCCATGACGTTATTTATGTTCTTCACTCTCTGCCCTCCTTCACGCCCCCATCTTCTTTTTTTTTTTTTTTTGTTTCTTTTAAACAGCTTAAAAAACAAACTCAGTGCAGATTTAACGTCTGTGAACTGGAGAACTGGACCTCAAAGTCAGTCAGGCCACCTGTTGGCAGAAACAACCAGGTGTGAAGCAGAACGCCAGAGGTGAGAAATAAGCCCCGTTGTCCACGTTAACATGACGAGGTGACCGCTGACCAAGCTATATGATTACAGTTACAGAACCAGAAGCATAAATATCCCAGAAAAGCAACAAACACGCACAGTTTGCCCTGTTCAGATGAAATAATGAAGCGTTCCTGATCCTGAAAGATAATCAGAACAATCTGAAACCAGTATATCCCATTTCCAAACCCAATCATATGGACTTAGTTAATGGTTTTCTAATTACTTCTCTGTTTCTGGAGCTTTTAACCCAGCATGCACTGCTTTCCAGGGTATGGCGTTATTATCGTTCTTCATTCTTGCACGAGCAGAGCGACATTCTCAGTTTTGCATATGAGCTACATCTTTAGCAGAAACTCTTTTAGGACACATTTTAATAATAAAAGAAAATCTTGTTATTCTCCCTCATTGTTCTCTGCAGCGCTATAAACATCCCATAATTCCAAATAACCACAGGGTTAGGCAAATTCGTATCGATTGGCGGCTTCACTGTGCAACAATGCTAGAAAAGATGGTTTCCAGGTCAAGAAGACTGCTTTACATTCACATTATGCTATCTGTTAGAATTATCTTTGACATGGATTTCTTCCACTAGCTAGCTAGCTAGCTAGCTAGCTAGCTAGCTAAATCCAATTACCTACATGTTAGTTAACATGGTGAAAATAACTTTAGTGTTTCCCATGCAGAAAATAAATTTACTTTAGATACTGATGCCTCCTAATGAAGGTAATTCAGCAACCATCTTGCATCCTGTCTCTGAGCTCTCTCCAGCCAGTAAAAGTCAGTCTGAGGCTGGCTCTTCTGTCATCTCTTGCTCTCTCCCTTTCACTTGTTCTTTTTATTACATTGTGGCCGAAGGCTTCCACAGCGGCGTCGTCTGAAGGAGTCCTGAAGACAACACCTCTATCAGGCCTTTACTTATCTTCTATTCTGCAAACACAACCCTGTACAGTTCAACTTCAGCTGTTTAACATATGATCAATGCAACACATCAGCCAATCAGAATCTCTGATATCTGGATCAGTAGTAATTTGTGAAAAATCAGCTATTAAAGTCAAAATGTTCCAGCTGCCATACAATCCATTCAGACTAATCACTGACTTCAGAAAGTCAGTAGCCCCTGATAAAAGGAAATTATTTAAAAGGCAGGTTTCTGGCTGAAATCACTCAGATCCATTGTGTTTCCCTTCAGATAATTACAAACAATGGATTCAGCTCAATAAAAGGATCAGACCAAATCAAAGTCCAACCCTACAGGAACAAGACGTCCACAGACCTCATTTTGGACACCACATGGAGTCCCTGCAGCTCCGTCATTTTCTATCAATAACCAGAGGAAGACGACAGCTGTCAAAGTTCCCGTTTTCACACACAGAGGAAGAATTTCAGCCATGAATCCTGCAGGACAGACACAGTGGAGTGACACATGAGGTCACAAAGGTCAAATCCTGAAACCTACAATAATGGAGGCCATCAGAGCCTCTGACACCAAAGGTCACTTAAAAAATCCCTGAAAAGGACATGAATGTTTGATCAACATCTCGCTGTGAATGGCAGCTTATTATTCTCCTCTGTATCCTCATGCAAACAGCATCACTGAGCCAGAAGTGGCTGAAACAGCAGCAAATGAGTCTGCCATTTGTCTCGCGCGCACCATACAAACAGGGAAAAAAAAGTCCTTTAAAACCACAAAAAGAGAGAAAGAGGGTTGAAAACATTATGAACATAAATTCTATTCATGGCTCTGAAGTGAAGCAACTTTTTAAGACCAACCGTGTGAAAACTTTCAGATCCAGTCCTGATTAAAACCAGATGTTCCGTGTTTCTGCCAGCTCAAACCCAGAGCCTGACCTCTATCTGCCGCTGAGTTTGATCCAGAAATAAGCTGCGATAAGATGCCAGGTCAGACACCGACCAGCGGAGCTCATTCCCGGCACGTTCTCGTGCTGCGGCAGCCCCGCCGCCCGCCCGCTAATCAGCCTCCTCCGGCTTATACAGAGCAAACTTGCATCGACGCTTCCCGGTACCGTGTCCGCTGTTTCTCACCTTACTCTGGGTGCAGCCCATCCCGCTGCTGTCGCTGTAACGCCGGGCTTCTCCTTCTTCCCTCTGTTGACAACTTTCAAAATCTGTAGAAAAAAAATCCTGAACGCAACTTCAACGCAGCACGGCGGCTACCGGCCAAATGGGCGGGGCGTATTTCTGGTGCCTTCAGGGACATTCAGTCGTTTTTCACATCCTTTTTTCTTTTACTGAAATTCGAGAGTTTGAGAATTGAAAGTTCAAGAATTTGCTGTTTGGAAAAAAAGTGACGACATATTCACTATCTATTAATAATTTGTTTAAAAATTGGAAAACTACTGACTTGTTCAATAAAATAAAAAAAATCCACATTTGTTTGATTTCTCTGAATTTGTAGTTGTGTTTTCTCATAGCACATGAAGGCAGCAGCTTGTCAAAAATGTGACATGCGCAGTGGCGGTCCTTTTGTCTGAGGAACGGTTATGGTAATCAATGTTTGGAAGCTGTAAATCTGTGAAGTTACACATCTGCTCTTATCCGACCCTCATCTTGTTTAGTTTGGTCTCTGTTAAACACATTCTTAAGACATTTGTGGATTATGGTGTTCGACAATATTATGTGACTTTTAACATTTCATTTAAGTTGAGAAAATCCTGATTTGTTCATGATATTCAAACAGAAAACATACAGCCTCATGTGATTAGACTGCAGGTAAAATTTTCATTTATGGTTATTAAAAAACGCACTAGATAATGAGAGTAAATGAAAGTTTATTTAAGTCTCAGTTTTCATTTTGGCTTGAAAGTCATGCTCAGTGTTTTCCAGCCTAACATCTTAATCTGTGTTGTGATGGGTCATAGTGGAAACCTGCAGAGTTATAAATCATCTTCATGTTACAGGTTTGGACACACTGTTGTATTTTATAGGACAGTGTGTTTAAATCTTTTACTGGTATTGTGTGTTTTTACTTTGATGGACTGACAAGATGTTCAGAGGAGGTTGCCTGGTGCGCTCCTGCTTCCCCTGAACTGGTCAAAGTGTATTGAAAGTTAATGAATAAATGCATTTTTTTAACTATATTTACACATTTCACGTGAAAGTAAAATAAATAAATAAACAAGGGACTCTAACGTAACAGCCAGTTTGTATTTCTGCTGTGATATCCATTTTTACATACAGTAATACTCCTCATTTAGTTTCTGTTATTCATGTTTTACATAATGATTTCCAAAGTAGGCAATTCTAATATATTAATACAAGGTTTTCACAGCTTGGAATGCTAATACAATGTTACAGCTGAGCTGTGAGGTCATAGCAAAATGAAAGGAAGACTCAAGTGGTCTAGTTTAAAATAATATTTTATTTGAAAGAAAAGCAAAGTCAAAACCATAAACCAAAAAAGAACCAGGCCTACTCAGGTGATCTTCCAGCCCCGGCCTAGAAGACACACTGAGCTACCACAGCGGGCCTAGGTGCAGCTCATGCCGTTAGACAGCACCTGAAAGGAACCAACTATTAAGGTGCTGGGGCCATCATAACAGTTAGCATTTCTATTAGCAACCCAGTTAGCACAGTTTGAAATGCTAACACAGTTAGCATTTATATTAACAACCCAGTTAGCACAGTTTGAAATGCTAACACAGTTAGCATTTATATAAGCAACCCAGTTAGCGCAGTTTGAAATGCTAACACAGTTAGCATTTATATTAGCATACCAGTTAGCACAGTTTGGAATGCTAACACAGTTAGCATTTATATTAGCAACCAAGATAGAACAGTTTGAAATGCTAACAGAGTTAGCATTTATATTGGCAACCCAGTAAGCACAGTTTGAAATGGTATCACAGTTAGCATTTATATTAGCTACCCAGTTAGCTCAGTTTGAAATTTATATTAGCAACCCATTTAACAACATCAAATTTTGTAAACTTGGATAGGTTAATGCTGCTCAACCACAAAAATAACAACACAGTTAGCATCTCACAGTAAGCATCACTATTAACAACACAGCTAACATCAAAGTTAGCATTATAACTACATTTGAAACACCAAACCTGATAAAGTTGATATCAAAGTAAGAACGTACCATCAAATTTAGTAAAACAGCTAGTGTCAACATAAGTAAACAGTTTAAATATTAATAAAGCCTTTTGGTATAAGTGCTTATTATAGACCTTTTTAAAATGAAATAAAATACTAAATCATACTGGTTATTTTGTATTTGGTTTACACAAAGTATTTGAGTAAAAGAGCAAGTGATGTTTTTACTCTAGTCAGATAGTAACAGTGGTGCAAAACATTTAAAGGAAAAGCTTCTGAAGCTTCTTCAACATTTTCTTTTTCATTTATTTGTTTTCTATATCATTCACTCCAATTCAGGGTTGTTTGAGGGGCTGGAGCAATCGGCCGGTCTATCAAAGGGAAACCACAGAGACAAACAACCATTCACTTTAAATCAGGGATCATTTATTGTGACCAATTAATGCAACATGCGTGCCTTTTGGACCGTGAAAGGAAGCTGGAATATCTGAGAAGCCACATATTTCTATTCATTCATATTGATATCAATCCATTCTTTTCATATAAACCCACTAAAAAAGCTTATGTAATGCATTTTTTTGCTGCCTTTTCACTAGATAACTAGGAGGACATCCTGGGGTAGCAGCTCATTTAATAAACATTTAATACATTTTGTACAGTTTTGTTCTTTTAGTTTGTATCTCCCTCTAAAACATACAACCTGAGAAGGCAAAATGTTCTATGTTGTGTCTTTCTCTGGAAAATATTGATGTAATCTGGGACAGATTTTGTTAGTATTCCTTTATTTTAGTTTTTCTTTTGTAAATTCTGTGGTTATTCAATCCAGTTTTGTCATTAAAAAAGTTTAATCTCTTCTCAGAACAACGCGCCTGGAAACACTGATAATGCAGCTCAAACAGAGCAAAAGTTAAGAGTCTGAGAGACTTTTTCTCCAACTCTGCTGGATCACAGAAGGATGAATCCTCTGTGTAGATGGATGCGTATAGCAGAATCTATGCTGATATACTGAAGCTTTTGTGGTCCCTGAATACACTTTCAGGATGGGCGTTGTTCTGAATGCTTCCATAAAAACTCTTACATCACCACATTTCTATCAGATGATGTCACAATTAGCCGTTTGCAAGTGTGTGTGATGTACACAGAGTTTTATTAAGTTCAGAAGGCATTACTGTTAATTTGATCCAAACAGAAGAGTCAAGACTCCTTAGTTAAACTAATTTACTGGAGTTAAATAGCACCACAACCTTTCTGCTAAAAGTAAATGAACAGAAGTCTGTATGTGTTCTGTAAGAGAGAAAAACACTTTCACATATTTAGGTTAACATTGTAATTTACGCTCAGATATTTAAAACACAATTAGCATAAATAAAGGGATACTCAGTTCTGTTTCAGAAACAACAAAGTTACAGCATGCAGGCTGCAACTTGTGAGACATGTCTGACACAAACAACACATATAACAGGTGACTTTATGCATATTTTAGCAGCTTTTATTTGTTTTAATGGACATTATTCATATTGTGGAAAGTAAATTGTGGCCAAAAGAGTGAGGTTAAGCGTGACCATGCAGAAAGATACAGCTTAAACCATGTGAGGTTTTATCTCCCATGTGTCTGCCGATAAATCAGACCAAAACTATTTAAGGGAAAAAAAGTTTATTAGATATTTAAGCTGATATTTTAGAAGTTTATCATCTAATGTGCTGTCCTAGGGTGTGGGCATATTTAGCATTTATTTAAAATGCTTATTTTTTATTTTTGTCCCTCTGTTTGAAACAATCAATTCAAAATAGTAAGAAAGTAAGTAAGTTTTATTTAAATGGCACCTCTCAAGATAAAAATCACAAAGTGCTTAACAATGAATAAAAGATATAAAATATAAAAACAAATTAAGCAAGTTTAAAAGATGCATTCTCAGCATTTTTTTAAACCAAACCACTGAGTCTCAGAGAGAAGGGGTCACTGTTGCAAAGGCTCTGACACCTTTAGTTTAGGTCGGCTTAACAACCAGCAGACCCTGATCACCTGATCTTAGCGACCATCTGGGAACAAAGGGGTGAAGAAGGTCCCTGATGTAAACTGGTGCTTGTTTATGGAGGGCCTGATATGTCAAACAAGGGTTTTAAGTGCACTTTATAGCAGATGGGAAAGCAGTGTGAATAAAACGGTACCAGAGGGATGGAAGTGAATTTATGGGATTTTATAATCAGCCTTGCAACAGCGTTTCTAGAAAACCTGGAGATGATTAAAGAATTTCTTATTTAAGGTGAATATACATAGAGTTGTAATAATCAGGTCTAGATGAAATGAACGCATGAACAATTGTCTTTAATTCAGATTAGTCTCAGTTTAGCAATGTTTTATGGTGATAACAACCAGAGAGAGCAAGCTAATTTATATGTGCATCTTAAGACAGTGTAGGGTCAAAAAGACTCTGTACCGAGGGTTTAATAAGTGACACCAAGACTCAGCAATCTTACAAAAAAAAACTTATTGGGGCACAAACAAGGACTTCAGTTGTTTTCATTATTTAGCTGAAGAAAGTTGTTGTTCATCAAACTCCTGACAGCATCCAAACACCAGGTAAGGTTTGTTTCTTAAAAACACCCTGAGAATTAAAAAGAAATAAAAAGCTGAATGTCATCAGTGTAAAAATGATAAGAAACATCTGTAAAAGAGCCAATGATGAGCTGCAGAGAAAGCCAATCTAAAATAAATAGTAAGGGTCCCAGAACAGACCCCTGAGGAACACCACAGAGGAGGACAAAAATTTTGAAAAAGCCACAAAAATGATTTCCCAGAAAGATAAGAGGAGAACCAGATATTCCCAAAGTTATCCCCATGTTCCAGTCTGTTCAGCAGGATACGATGGTTCAAAGGTTGTTTCCTAAGATCTTAGAGATAAATGGAAAATTTCAGATCCGTCTATAGTCGCTATAAAGAAGGATCAAGCATTCTTGAAATAATCACTGACCTGATCGAGCAGCAGGGAAGAGTTCATAATTGTGAGCACACAGGGATCGATAGACTGAAAGACACCTCTAAATAGAGGTGAAGGAGGAATCAAGAGAACAAGGTCTTTATAGAACCAACTAATATGTCCAGCTCAGATAAAGAGGTGGGTGAGAGGCAAAAATAGAAGCCAAACTGGTTTTTAAGTGATTATTTATGGCTTCAGTTTCATAGAAGCATCAGAAAAAGCATTTAAAAACCATTTTAACAGAAAATAATACATTTTGTTCCACATCCACACGGGAAGCCAAAATAAATGAACGCAGAAAAAGCGCTCTTCCTGTTCCTCGTGTTCCCTGGCTTCCTTATCTGAGGCTCGGTTGATCCTCTGCAGGCTCTTCTGCCAACTCAAACACCTGCTCTGTTTCATGAGATGCCATCAGGACATCCCATCATCAGTGGAAATAAGACTGTATCTTGTTTTTCTGGAAATAGTTCTGGATTATCTTCATTGGGAAAATTTCCACAGAGGCATCATAAACCCCGTCACACTTCCTGGTTAACCACCTGCATGAGTCTGAATGTCCACTAATCTCCTTAAACTGGGCAGTAATCAGACGCAGCTTTATTATTTCGCAACCTGTTGTGACGGGTTGCTATAGCAACAGAATATGAACACGCTTTTCAGTAGGATAATGGGATGGTGATTACATAAGAAAACATTTAGATGCTCTAATATTCATTTTGAAAGTTTAGCTGCTGCTGTTTTTTATGGTTATTGTGTATTTACCTTTTTAGTTTAAACTGGTTTCTCTTCTTTAAGGCAGCTGGGAACCATTAGCTGGTTTGTGTGTATGCACTGGGTGCATGAGGGCTCCACATTTTCACTTTGCAGTGAAGTGTGTTGTGTTTACAAAGGTGGTGACACGTCTAGGCACTCCTCTGTAGACTGCTCTCCACCGGTCCCAGTTGATCCAGTTTGATTTCCTTTTGTGTTTGACTTTTTAATATTTTAGACCTCAGTTATTTTTAATTAAACATGTTGAACTTTTTGAAAGAATATTTTGCATTTAACAGTTTTAATTGCCTCACATCTCCATTAATCTCTATTAACCCTGGGGCCTTATGCCCTTCCCCCCCTCAAATACTAATTTCATTTTTTTACCTGTACGTTTTTTTTTTGTGGGTTTTCCCCCCCAGTTTTATTCTACATAATCCTCCGCCACATTAAGTTCTGAACAACATTCAACATTTCCCTCCCTGCCTCCAGCCCAACAGACCATTACTCCCATTAGCAAGGAACCAGTTTCAGTCCTGGAGTTTTACATAGAGCCTAGTGTTTCACTTATTTATTTTTTTATGAGGAATAAACTGGATAGCACACATCAAATTCAAAGCTTTGCTTCTGGCCTACAAAACACTAACTCAAACAGCTCCTGTCTACTTTGACTCCTTCATCCAGAGCTACACTCCCTCTCCATAGTTACGCTCAACAAATGATGCGCTACCATCAATTACACTCAAAAATAGAGGTTAGACATAGGGACGTTTCTGTACTTATAGGTACATTTTTTAAGAATATTCTCTCAAAAGAACAAAATTGGTCTTCAAAAGACCATATATGGGCCTTCAGACAATGAAAAAAGGTTCAATGTGGACTGAAGGGTACTGAAACATCTCTCAAAAGTGTACACCCCCCAGCAACAAGCAATTGTACTCTTTTAAGTACAAACTGGTACCTTAATTTTTGAGTGTGATACATGGGACTAAACCACTAGCCAGACTCTTCTCCTCTGTTGTTCCTCAGTGATGAAACAAACTGCTAAACTCTGCCTGGTCTGCAGAGTCCAGATCTACTTTTAAGAACAAGCTAAAGACTAAGCTGTTCACTCTTCTATTTGATTTGGATCTATCCAGCTCTTTGCAACAACTCAGCACTGATATTTGGAAACAAATGGGTATAAAAATAGCTTCTATCTGCACTACAGAACAACACCTGTGTCCTACAGGACCTGCAGCAGTTGGCCCTTCTCCACGCTGTCCTGTGTTTGAGTTCATGCTTGTGTGTTTTATTAAAGCACCAGATCACAAAAACATCGACTGTGTTTCGTTCCTACAACTTGCAGCAGGTGCAAAAGCTAAACGCAGTGATCGAGACGGTTACTGCTCACTTCCTGAGCCTGATGACATCACAGCCAGATCCACATTTTCTCCCTCTGGGCAGGATCCTACCTGCCTGCGGAGTAACACCTGTTTCCACCTGCAACACCTGTCCTCCACACCTCCACCATAACCTTATGGTGAATCAAACTCATTGATTATGTTCTCAAACATTTAAGAAGGGTTGCTGTTTTCACACACACACTCATACACACACTCACACACACCTGTGCATCTTTGTTGTTAGAGGACCTGAAACATCTGCTTTATCGGTATCAACCTTGTTTCAACACGTCAGTAAGAGGCGGAAGAAGCAGATCTTACCTATCCAGACTGCTCATATATATGATTTATAGGAGGGATAAAATGACCTACATCATATGGTCCCGTCCCCCGAACTGAACGGAGTCCCCAATCATCAGAGTCTCGTGGACAACCTTGCTAAAACTGAACCCTGTTTGGTCCAAACTGCCTGAAACCTTCTCGGCTTGCTTGTAAGTAAAACCCTGGTCCAGTTAAAAGCAGCTGGACCATCGAGTGAGGAAGCGATGTATTATAGTCCATCGTGCACATCTTGTTGCTTCTGCACAAACAGGACAGATCCTGGTTGTAAACACATTTTGGGAATATGCCTGTGAGTGTTGTACCTGTCTGGCAGGCAGAAAGTGCAGAGTGATATATGTACGACACACTCTCCTGGTGTGAATGAGTTATTTTTTACTGAGTGTCTCTGGAAAACAGTCGTAAACAGCTAATTAGAAATTCTTTCTCTCCACTGAGAAACAACACTGAAAACTCTCGTGTCTGAAACGGATCAGGGTTTCATTTTGTTTCTGTTTAGATGATGCCAGCAGCTTTTTCACTAGTTTAGAGAGGAAACAGATGGATTATCTCCTGGCTAAACAGAAAACAGATGCCTAACGTGTGCTCATAAAAGAGCACATGCTACTCTGGTTTTAGCCTCTTATTTTACAGCGTATGATAAAATAGCTGGAGTAGAAATGTAATCAGATTCTCCTCCATTTACGGGCCCTCGCTCTGATAGAGGAGTAACTAATGAAACGAAACACACTGGGAACACATGAACCCTTCCACCTCCACAGTGGTGGTAATGAATCATAATTAACTTAAACGCTCTGGACCTTCCAGCTCCATGTGGTCCTACCCCTCCTGACATCTCTGACCTAATTCACCTCCGTTAACCATCCCTCACCAGGTTTTATGACTGTGTACCCGTGTGTCTACTTTAAGTGTTTTTAGATATTTTTATGTCCCTTTCTGTTGCATTGATCTGGATTACAGATGTGTATGTAAGTGGAAATCCTGTCCAGTAGATGTTCCAACCATTCACCAAACCAGCTGAATATAACGAGCACAGGTCATCTGCCAGGTGAGGAGAACACCTGTTCTACAGGTAGATCCAAAAACATACAGCTCTGGTCTGTTGGGAAGAATATATTTCCTGTATTTATTAT